>JXOV01010283.1:0-12303 GCA_001014945.1 Clogmia albipunctata | reverse complement strand
CCGTCTTTACTCGTATAATAGCTGAAATTAAGAAAAGCATTTAAGCTAACCAAACACAAAGCGCCAACAAAAATCAAGAGCATAAAAACTTAAAGAACGGAAGTTTCACAACTGTTTACTCCTTAGTTGATTCGACTATTAAATCTCAACTATACAAACTTAAAACTTGTTCAATCAAAAAAACTGATGCAATCTTGTCAACATAATTTTCTTTCGACAGATCTGGATGATAAAATGAAAGCTCTCTCGTTAGAACACGGAATTTTAATGAGTTTCCTACAATTATTTTGGGGAGAAGAGACTCTATATATAATAGAAGATTTATTGTACTTAGCATCATGCTCTATATATCTCTATCTCTTGTGCACTTTTGGACTGACTGGCTGGCAATTCAAAATCGAGAAACACCAAATAAAATAATTTATTTTATTCCGAGACCATTTTATGTTATGATTAATGCACAATGAAAGTTTTAATGGTCTTTTGAGTTGTTGTATCTTCTTCTACCGCTCGCTCTGGAGTTCTCCTCTAGAATTTCTGCCATTCTCCTCACCTTATTACGGAAAGATGGAGCTCTGGATTGGAGACTGGCAATCACTTTGTCACCCATTGTGCAATTGTTACTGTAAAGTACCAGTACAATTTCCAAAATTACTTAAGACAATTATGAGAATTTCTTTCTTAATTTTAAATTCCAAATTTTTTTAGTTGGTTTTTGCAAATCTGGTTGTGAAATGCTACAATTTTTTAATTATTTCAAGTTATCACAACCAGTGCATTGTTTTGTGAAAATATCCCTTAAAAATTTTAAATAGTTTTACAAAAAAAAATCAATTTAATTACATTATTTTATTTCAAATATACTATAAAATTTATGCTAAAAACTCAATTTAAATATATAAATATACTCCAAAAGTAAGTAATAATTTATATTGAACAAATTTTAATTTATTTGGATTCGTTTTTTTTAAATTTTGCACAAAATGGAATAGGTGGAAGCTATTAGAATAAATACAATTNTAATTACATTATTTTATTTCAAATATACTATAAAATTTATGCTAAAAACTCAATTTAAATATATAAATATACTCCAAAAGTAAGTAATAATTTATATTGAACAAATTTTAATTTATTTGGATTCGTTTTTTTTAAATTTTGCACAAAATGGAATAGGTGGAAGCTATTAGAATAAATACAATTTAATAAAGATCGAAATATGTGATAAATTAATGGTTAAAAATGTGAAATAAATCCAGTCTTTTGTCATACGAAACAGTCTAAAAATTTATTTTACTAATCAAACATTATATTATTATAATTTGCAAAATATTTGGTTGTTAAATTTGAGAAAAATCTGTATATTAGTTTTTTTAATATTAGTAAAATGGTTCCACTCCTACGTTGCCGAAAAAGAAACCTATACTTTTTTATAATAAAGAATCAAATCAAAACTTGAAATTAAGATGATTAGTGGCGTGATTATTTTCCATTAATTTATTCACTATTATCTTAAACCTTCTTTATACACGAGATTTTAAAAAGTAAGTTTTCTAATAGCGTTATTTTCATTTCATAAATAATAGAGTCTCAAAATGAGTAACACTTATATAATTAATAATTGAAAAGGTGACCAAAAGAAAATTCAGCGAGTTGGAAAAGCGACTTGGTTCCGGAAAGACAAATCGAGGAGAAGGAGGGAAGGAGAGCGAAAGAGTGGAAGGGTGCTGCTGGTCGGTGTGATGAGGAAACGAAAGAATGGTTCTGGGCTAAATTTGTATTATTTTCCACTCTGCCATTTTATACCATTATTTTGCAAATGATATAAACTGGGAACAGCCATTACAGCTGCCTGGGAAGAATACTAAGAAGAAAAAGCCGAAGAGAACTAAGAAGAAGCCGAGCCCGTGTTCCACAGCCAGACCCCGATGCGGTTCTCTTAATTTAAAGGAAAATCGTAATTGTTTTGGTTTGACATAAATTCGGTCGCCGGTAACGCGGAAAATGAGCAGAAAGGTCTTCTTCGTCTTCGTGTTCTGTCGCTCTGTGTGCCATTTTATTGCTTCTAAATAGAAAATTATCATTATTATTGTGTGCTGGCCAGCCATATCGGTAATATTCCTCATTTTTCCATCGACTGTGAAATTGTAATGATCTTTCCGTATATTCATTTCCATACAAAACAGCAGAGTAAAAAAAAATCTGGCACCAGTTAAACCGCAGAAGCGGGGCCTAAAAGCCACAGACTCATCACCATCATCGTCTTCCACTCCTCTCCATCGTGAGCTCCTCCGAGCTCATCACGATCGACCAAAGACCGACGACGTCATTTTGCAGTAATAATAAGCACAATGCGAATTAATGGCGATGAACTTGGCCAGGCAGAAAGAAAAGCGAATTTTTCCTTTTAGTGCACTTTCTGTTCCAATATAAGCGAGTACTACAATACTAAATACATTTGGTATCAAGACAGAGGAGCAGAGAGATGAAGATAGGAGGAAAAAAACAGACAAAACAGAGATAAAAATGTACAACAAGAGCGAACAACAAAGAATGAAAAGTGGCACAAGCTGTACCATAAACTGCAAGGCCGACCACTTTGCAATTGTGCAACGACATTATCATCATCAGCATCGCATCTAAGGTATACCGGAAATTTTCAGTACACATTTTCCATTTTATTACTGGTGCACAGTGATTTTTATAGCAAATAATATGACAGCCCGTGATGGGGTACAGGACAGTAAAATTTAGGCTTAGAGTTAATAAGAATTTGTTTTTACGGATCTCCAAACTCAGTTTCTGTACAGTATTTTTATAGCTCGTATTTTATCTGCCACACAAAAACCTTTCTAATGAAACTTAGTTTCTAGAATTTAGAAAGGAAAATGACGATGGAAATCATTTACACTTTATATGTACGACGTACAGGAGAAAACAGAGAAGAAATAGGAATTATTATTTGCTCATTTTCATTTCAGATTGAAAAGATAACTGCAATTAAGACAACAAAGACGTACGTGTTATATCCGATATTATAGCTTTTGATTAGAATGAAGGTTAACATTATTTATATGATAATTGATTCTCATAATAAATAAATATAATAACAATAAATATAAATTATGATTTTCGACAAAGAAATTTACCCTTATTGGTACTCGTATTTAAGAAGTTTTTTATCGAAACTTATTAAACAGATTACATTAGAAATTTTATTTTAAACAATTATCTCCAACAATGGTATGGTAGGTTGGGCACAACAAGATCATTGTAACGATTCACGATAACGTATCAACAGGTTTATGGTGGACAGGCATACGCCCCTCCACGCACATCGCCCTAGCTCTCCCTTCCTATTACAATTACTGGCCTAAAGCTATAAATATATATAGTAATAGTTAAAAATATGGATTGGTACCTTATAATGGAATAGGAAAAAGGTGATTATTAGGCCCGCCATCCGGCACCGCACACTAGGGCAGTTCGTTGAAAATTTTTTTGTTCTCAGTACCACAATAGCAGAAAAAAATTATTTTTTCCAATTTTCGATTAAAATAACTAAACTAAACTGCGTTCCTATTATTTTAAACGATGTACATTACTTTTATCTATCTGTGGACACTAAATTTTGTAATATTTGTCACAAATTTTAACTTAAATAAATAATTTAATATTGCTGACCAGAAAACCAAACCGTCAACTTAAACGCACCGCCTACTTCCCATCTCCAACAATACTGACAACAAATAATTGGTATTAACTTATCTCGGTAGAATGCCATTGGTATTATACGAGTATGGGACGAAACAAAAATATGGATATTAAAAATTTCTTGAGATCATCACTGTAAGGAAATTATTTTAGGCAGTATCAGATCCCACCGCAATTCGTGAGGAAGAGTGTATAGACGTCATCTTTCAACTCTTAGAATTTATATCGGCTATAATCGTCTTATAACACATGATCCCACAATTCCAATCCTATCCTCAAAATAACCAGTTGAGACCTGTACTAACAGATCGACCCTACTAAACGCATATCCAGAATATTTCAACAAGTGGACGAATGAGGGAGGTCGGTAATCGACGTCGTCGTAAGACCAATAATCGATTATAAAGAAGCTTTTTGTATGGTTGTTGCAGTTATAGCCCCCAAGTATGGCTCAAATACTCAACCCAACATAATAACAACACATAACATTTCCAACCACGGATGCATTTCTTCGCAATATTATAAAAGACCATCAGTAACTTGTAATGAAAGTTAGAAAATCTTAAATTGGAAAAATTTTAGACAAAATAATGATAATTACAGAAAACTGTCCAAATTCTAATCTGTACTTCTAGTTAATATTGTCATTACCAGTCATTAAAGTGAAGTCCAAAGTTTAGATTTTTTATATTGAGGGCCTTTACACAAAGAAGCTAATTTACAGTTCTATATACTCCTATATCAAAACATTTTAAATTATTTTAATTCCTAACAAACAACATTTTTTTAATTTCAGCAATATTTTGCATTGATATGAATTAATTTAAAAACATGGGGCGAAAATATAACATTTGTTTTTGATACTTAACCCAAAAATAAAATAATAACGTATGTTCATTATTAGATCATTAAATTGTGCTTAATCCATATAGTAAGCTCAATATAAGTAAATATTCATCATATATATGTGGTATAATACATACTATTGTTGGCTTTATGCCAAATTTCAACAAATCATAACAATGGTGTTGACGCCATAACACCTTCACAATAAAACTACCGTTCACAGCTTTTATTAGAACTTTTGACAAAAGCCAAACACAATTAAATTTAAACAACCTTGTTAATTAAATTAATGGGGTATAAAACTAATTATTCACTAATAGTCAATATAATACAAAATAATGGGTTTATTTTATTTCGAATACAAATTGCTCATTTCTATTCAAACTTTCACAAACAATAAAACAAAAATTTACAAATCTTCCCATATTATAATACAATTTCTATAACGTACAATACAATTATATATTTTTTTTCTCAAATAAAATTTACACTCGTGAATGCAATTTGCATAAAATTTGTTACATAAAATTTTTATAATGTTAATCCAATCTGTAATGTCAAAGTAGTTTTATAGCACATGTGCTTTAATAGTTATTTATACAACTGGGACAATAAGATAAGGTATTATTAAAAGCAAGGGTCATTTAAAGTCACGAGTGTAAGGAGTTTTAAAGGAGTCCTGAGTATTAAATATTTAAGTATGCAAGAAAGGCAAGTATAGAAATTTAATTGGTGTGGAACAGAAATTCATAAAATGCTGTATAAAAACAATCGATAAGCACTATTAAACTTATAAGCCTTCTTTAAAACACTCCCTACGCTGGTAACATTAAAAAACCCTAGTGCATAATAATTCCTTATCTTACGATCTTATTGTAAAAATAATGTTATATAATGTTGTATTTTTAAATAATGTTAATTTATATCTGATTATTAAAGAACTAAAAAAATATTAATATTACATAATAATATTCTAATAATTACATACTTTATCTTCAATCAATTTATCACAATGTTAACACAAGTATTAGGTTTAATTATTATATTCTCAAATAGCTTGAAATTACTGTAATAGCCTCTTAACAATCTTGGACCAATCTATCAAGGGTTTATCTAATCATTATGCGACTCATATTTCCGAAAAAGACGTCTCTGGGCGAGAAGATGTATGTGTGTATTTGTTTGGCCTGACCTGAACCCGAAAATTAGGAATTTAATACTGTTCAAGGCGATTCTGGTCCAGCACAAAATCGATTTTGTCTGAGAGAAGGTCGCCTACTTCGACCACTTTTGTTGCTTGTAGGAAGGAACGCGAGTTCGAGAAGACGGTCACTATGATTGTCGTTCGCACACGAACTCTGAGAGTTCCACCTTGAATCATAATTCAATTGCACTGATGCCCAGTGTTGATGAGGGGTGAGAGAAAAGGTCCTGATCTCGGGTGTATGTTGGTGTTGTCGAGAGGTGTTTATTCCGAGAAAATAACGCCTCAATTTCTTTCTTTTAGCAGCTGATGTGTGTGGAATCGCGAGACCGACGACGAGAACAGCAAATAATTTCGGATATGTTGAAATGATGGAATTCCACACACCGAAAATACTCTTAGTCATTGCGCAAATGGCAAAAAAAGACACGCTAAAATATGTCATCACTCTCTGGTCCGCTCGAATTCTAACCGCGCGACTCTGTTGAATGCCTGGGTTAGTGACTCTTCCTGGATGATGGTGGTCAAATGGCAATTATGAGACCGGGGAGGAGAGCATAAATTAGAAGCTCTCGCACAGCAATGATAAAGAATGTGTCTTTGCGCGCGGCGACACTCATAAAAACCCAAGCATTTAAAATGACACTTTAACGTAATTAATTACGTCTCTGCTCTTTCACCTTCTTCTTCCTCTTCCTCCTGGGCTCGACTTGAGGGAACAAAACTCCACTAAACAAATAAACAAAGTGGGGGCTTCTGATTTAGTGGCTTCGCTGGCAAAGGGTCGCTCTTATCACTACATTAAAACGTGGAAATGTCTCTGCAATTTATTATTTCTCGAAAAAAGAGGTTTAATTTTAATGTCATTTTATTTAGCACCATTAACCGCAATTTCTATTCATTTTCTTCTTATTTAACACACTAAATCGAGTGCAATTTCGCAAATATGAATATTTGAAATCTTCAATGGCCATTCCTGTTATTTCCATTTCAATTTTCGCCCATTTCGTGTCGTCTGTTTCTGAGGCTGCAAAAACATATACACAACATATTTCTTCTCCACTCACTCCCCAGTTGTATGAGCCCAAATTGAGCAAATAAATTAATTAAAATTACCGTTTAAATCTCGTAAATGTGTATCACAAAAAGCAATTTAATTTGAGTTTTGTTTTTATACCAGTCCATGTGCCTCCTCTCGCTATGTATATATGTATGTATATATTTGCGGAAATTTCGCGAGCCCGTAAAAAACCGATAAGCTCGACATACAAAAAGCGAAATTTCAAAAAGAATTTTGCTTTCAATGTCCCGCTTGACGGGCATGGAGTTTCATCATTCGAGGCTCATATTCAGTGAGATACACACGCACAGGATCATCGACAAAGTGGGTAAATTGTGCAATGTATACGAAAGCGAAATTGGCGGCTCGTCAATCGCCATGTGGAGCAGCAAAAACGTCATCACTTGCGCCGCGCGCTCCCCCACATTTAAGCAGCAGCACAAAAACGCAGCATGCGTCGAATTTCATTTTATGATGCGAAAGTGTGTTTTTCTTCATTTTTTTTTCTCTCTACCCATATTTCTTTTTATGCAAATATGTATATTATAGAAACTGTTATCGGCATCTTTAATTTTTCCCCTATCGGACGACTAATTTTCTTGTTTGTATACAATATGTATAATTTTGTTTTTTCTCTTGTCTTCTTCTTTTTCTTCTTTATTTTAATAATGAAGCTCATCCAATATTATTTTCTCCCACCTCCTCCCCTTCTCTTCCCATCCCTACTCGCGCGTCGGCAAACAATCAAATTAAATGAGGTGAAAGTAATTGGCTCCGATGATGATGGACCAAACAAACAGCAGTATATATTGAATTGAGGCGACCATAATTACAATCTAATTACCTTAGAATGCGCTCTTGACCAAAAGACGATGACAATAGTAGCCGATTCAGTCCCAAGCGCCCATTCTTCAAATTCCACTTTATTCGGCCCTTTTTTGTTGCTCACTCGCCCTCCAATCTCAGAGCTCTTTTGCTGCTGGACGAGATGAGGCCACTCACTATGGGAAGATACTACTACTCTAGCTATTACAATAAATCTCGAGCCAAATGAGATGTTTAGTGCTATAAGTATATTAATTTATTATTTTTTATAACCCTTTATTATTAATTTTTCTCAATGACACCATTTATTAAATTATCTTGGATTTTTCCAACACTTATCTCAATTATCAATTAGTTAACACTCATCGAAAATAAATATTAATAAAAATATTACAAATAAGGCATTAGAAAACATAATGTTAACATTTTTATATATTAAATTGTAATAATATTGTTATTATAGCAATTGTGCAAAAACATGAAGACTCATTCATTTACAAGATTGCAAAGAAAAAAGCATAAAGGTGTTAAACCACAAGAACTCGGTGGGTAGTTGTCATCAAATCATTTCCGTAAGAATGTAACAGTTTTAATCTTTTAGTTAAAAATTTTAACAATTTTTATATTTNAAAATTGTGTAACTTATTTTGTGCAAAAAACATGAACACTCCTTCGTTCACAAGATTGCAAAGAATAAAGCGNTTCCAACACTTATCTCAATTATCAATTAGTTAACACTCATCGAAAATAAATATTAATAAAAATATTACAAATAAGGCATTAGAAAACATAATGTTAACATTTTTATATATTAAATTGTAATAATATTGTTATTATAGCAATTGTGCAAAAACATGAAGACTCATTCATTTACAAGATTGCAAAGAAAAAAGCATAAAGGTGTTAAACCACAAGAACTCGGTGGGTAGTTGTCATCAAATCATTTCCGTAAGAATGTAACAGTTTTAATCTTTTAGTTAAAAATTTTAACAATTTTTATATTTTATTAAAAATGTGTATTTATTTATTTTTTAAAAATATTAAGTAGCATCCAAATGAAACATTTTATTATAACCCTTTATTATTCATCGAAATTGGAGTTAATCTTAAATTATTGATCTTACTTCAAAATTCTATTACGTGTTATACTTAAACAAACCTATTAACTTTTTTCATTACATTGGACGCTGCTGTACAACAATAGGGTCTCTATAAATCAGAACATACCTCTAAAGTCAGAATGACCCTTAAGAAATGCTTATTAGGTGTCAAGTTGTATATTCATGTCTAATCCATGCTTCGTAACTATTAGCCCCTATTATACGTATAAATTATATGAAGTGACCTATTGTAGATGCATTCTAAACAATTATTTACCGATGTACTTCGAAACAGATGTTAAGTTGAATGTAACAAAATCTCATAAACAGTAACAATGCACCACTGACCTAAAACCTAAAAAGCATTATTTTCTACTTTTAGGGCAATTTCTTGTTGTACTATGTATTTAATACGATTCTATTGAAAAATCTTTACATTTTAGTAACCAATGCTTCATCTAAAAAACCCCTCATAATTACACATTGCTTAGTTATACATTATTAAAAACCCACAGCAAATCACAAATGGTTTAATAAACTAAATTAGTAAAAAATAAAAAATCAACTACTAAAAATTATAATTTAAAAACTCAGAAGCAAAATATGTTTTGAAATTTTTCATTCTTCTATAATAAAGTGCACTATGGTTTATTAAACAATTTTTTCCCATTAAATGACAATAAGTTTTCCTTAAATTCTGGCCTCTAAATCGGGTTTAATTCAGTGATGGGAAAAATTGGAACCGAAAGTTCTATTCACTCGACATCCACTTTCCTTAATTGTACGTGGTTAGATTTAACCGTGGGTTGAGGTTGAGACCCCCATGTTCCTTACAGGAATTGAAAGGGATAAAATTTTTAATTATAGAAACAAGAACACAGAGCAAACTAATTTTGCTTCCAAGTTACTAAAATTTAAAATTATGGTTTTAGTAACTGATTTTTGTACCAAGGAACAGTTCTGTGTATTTTTCTGGTGCTTGAAAAATGCATATTCCAAAAGTATCAAATAATGAACGGCTTTACATAAGAAACATTGAACATTAGGTAATACTTTTGTATTGTAAACTCTTGCAGTGGAAATAATTATATACATCTTTGTGATCATAAAATTAATAACTCTAATGACAAATGTCAAATCCATAATAATTAGTTATATTTGTTGATGATTAGGAAACTTTAAATTAACCTCTTGGGTGGAATCATTCAAACCCGACTTTCTATTCAATTTAATGGTTATAATGGTTTTGATGGAACTTAAATAATAGATCATAAATTAATATTAATATAATCTTACATATTATAAATATTAAAAATTAATGAAAATGTTTTGATTTGTATCTATTTAAGAGCCATAATAAATAAAACTTACAACTTAATATTGGAAAGCAGTTTATAATTAATGATACTACCTATTGTGCTTTGCTTTTCAAATTTATTGCATTGAATGGGTCATCTAATCTCATGAATCACCTCCAGTTTTTTTCGGTAATACTACTGAGATGAATGAGAATTATTTTTCGCTCACACGACGACGACGACGTTGCAGGAACATATTTGTTTGTCCAGAGCCCTGGTCCAGAGGTGGGCCTGTCGAAGCATGCGATGAAGAGAGAAGAGTCTCTTTCAGCACTCGGCATTACGGGGAATTTATTTTCCAAATGAAACGCTTTTTTATTGTTATTTGTATCAAATTAAATTAATTTCCCGGCCACAAAGATGTGCCCTCGCCTCGCTGCCCTCCCCTCCCCGTCCCGTCCACTCTTGTAATAATTTCTACGTGCGACACAGTTTCCAAACTCTTTTGACATTTTCCCCTGTTCATCTCTCTGGGACTTGGGGCCCCATCAAGAACAGAGCGGCAGCAGCGTGTTCTTTTCACCGAAATATACACACAGCTTCTCCGTCTTGGTTTTGTTTTTCTGGCCACTTTTTTCACGGCCAGTAGCTGAGAGCTCAGAGGAAAAAAAGAAGTCCAAGGTTTTTGTGTCTTTTCTTCTGGCAGAAAGAAGAATTCTCTCTGTCTGTGTGTCACAAATTCGCCCATCGGTCCATAATTCAGCCATTGTCCATTAAAGAGCTTCTGTTTCACCGGTCCCATCTTGTCCAATGTCCAAGTCCGTCTCTCTTTATCCAGAATCCAGATCACATCTGATTACCAGTCAACACGAACACAGACTTTTCTTCTGATTTGATTAATTGGACAACTCTATTATGTAATTGACACAAATTGGCAGTGAGAATCGAGATGACTACAAAAGCTCTTTGACCGTTCGCATAAATTCACAAATCCAATTACCATAACCGAATTAAATAGGTTAAATAAAATAAAAGTGTGCTTGCGTCGTATGTTGAAAAAGAGCAGAGGCGATTCCCGAAATTTGCATTCTAAAAATCCATTGAGAGGGAATCTATTCAGGGAAATTGTGATTTATTCAAATTGCCTTTTCGCGATTGAATTTACAATTTTCCAGATTTGCATTACCTGTTTATATTCTTTTTTTGTTCTCGATTGGCCAACAGTATTAGAATATATAAAGGTTAAGCTTTAAGGACCTATCAATAACCTCCTCATCGAATGAATTCATTAAAATTCTGAAATGAATTTCAAATCTAAAAACCCGAAATTGGAATCGATATTGTTTGATTAATTACAAATTTTCAGGTGTCAAAATCAAATCATGAAATATTCATCAAATAATGTTAATTGATGTTCATCTAATGAAATCATCTGATTCGGAAATAAGTACGCCTAATCAAAACTTACTGCGGATTTAATTCTGGGTTTCAATTATTAAATCCAATTAATTTTTGCTCAATAATTTATCCAATTGTTCGATTGTAGCGTAAAGCTGTGAATTTCTAATAGGTATCACTTTAAATTCAAAATTAACGCTGAGCCGTTTAAGTGCTTATTAAATTTGAAGATATTAAATTACCCAAATTCTAGCTCAATTTTATTTTCAAGGGCATAATAAGATAATTATTTCAACAAAGACTCTTTGAAATAGAAACTAATAGAAATTATACAAAAATAAAATAAAAATAAAATTATCAGAAAATAGATAATTACCGATAAATTATTCCAAAATTTTATTTATTTTTTAGATTAAATAAATAAAAATGAAAAATACATGAAAATATTAAGGAAAAATCTCACCACCAAATTAATTCTTGAAGCCATCTGGCCTTGAATACATTAAGGGAGTCAATCGATTTTAATAATCTTTGGAAAATGGCTTTCGTTCATTTTTGTCAACAACAAGAAGAAATGTGATTATACAAAATTATTCAGAAATTAAAATATAATTTATATAATAACTGATTTATTTAGAATTGATTAAAATTAAAGCTTGCTTGAAAAAGACATTTGTGTGGATTAATTTTCGTTTAAATTTAACTTTAAAATCAATACTTTTTTAGAACCAATTTAATTATTTAATCAACAGACGGGAAAAGTGTAAGATGATTAAGCCCCAGTAAAGGTTTAGAAAACGTATGAAATGCGTTTTCTAAAACGAGTGTTTAAATATGGGTTTTCCCAAGCAGTTTTTT
>JXOV01010282.1:0-68663 GCA_001014945.1 Clogmia albipunctata | reverse complement strand
GTTTTCTGCCTTTGTGTCAAAGCATCAGTATGAGGAAGTGCNTACTTGGTTCCGTTGACCGGATACGGACAGTGTACAACTTGAAGCCTGCTTGTGGACATTCTTTGACCCTTCTTCGCTCTGATAAGAGACAATTATTCAATTTGTCCGTTTCAAAGAGGCATTTTCTCTGTTTTCTGCCTTTGTGTCAAAGCATCAGTATGAGGAAGTGCCTTGATTCGGTGTCTCTGATTTGCAGTGGTCTCATTCAAATGACCTTCGTTGTTGTTTTATTAATTTTGGGACCGAGTCAACTCAAATTTACCTGCGAACCGTCAAAATGCGAACAGGAAAACAAATTGAGCACTGAGCTGTTTGTTGTTATTTGGCCCTCTTGGCAAATACACCTATGACAATAGTGGCCTGAAGGGTCCTCTTGAACTAATTAAGACTTAAAAACTTTTTCCTTTACTTTCTATTATAAAGACAATTTAGAGATTTTGAAATTTTAAAAAGTGGAAATAATCGATGTTATATCCTTCGTGACAACGTTCTTGTTAACGGCAACCGAGTATTAATTAGGGTGAATTTATAAGGAAAGTCTTAAATTCAATAAACCAAATACATTTAAGATCCCATCTTTATGAAAATTGGCAAGGATTTCAGTTTGAAGTGGAAGATATATGTTTTTTTATATAAATTTGTTGCAATTTTAGGAATTGCGCTTATGTGAAATTTAAAAATTCTTATAATTACAATTTTAACATTGTTTCTATATTCTTTTACAAATTATAAAAACTGCTACTAAAGAAATAGAACGACCTAAATCTAATGACCGTTAATAGACCAATAAATATAATAGTATAGCCTCTAAAGGACTTGTCCAAACAAATCTAAAATTGGGAAAGAAAACAAACATTGCAATAAATCCCTCACCCAAACACAAATAATGACATTAAGGTCTATTCCACGTGTTAAGTGGTCGAGAAGAGGACCAGAGACCTAACACAGTCCAATTTCATATTTTAGTCCTCTGCGATCCGATGTTTGATTTATTGCCTCGGGATTTTCTGCTTTCTTTCATTTTTGACGTCACGACATCCATGGATTAGAAACTAATTTCTCGTCCAAATTTAACGGTAATTCGACTCTGGTGGAACGAATTGGGTCATGTTAAAAAGTTTATCGTTTCGCTGAACTCGAGGATCTTGGGAAAGGGTGGACAAGGAATCAGTTTAGAGTTGAAACATTTACGACTTTGATAGTGGTTTGTGATCTTTGGTGGTAAAAGTTGCAATTGGAAATTAACAGTCAATAAAAGGATCGTAAAACAGTGCTCAGCTCTTCTAAAAGTCGTAAACTCAAGTGCGTTCATTATTTGGCAGTAATGAAGGCACAAACGGATCCTTGGCTGATCTTTGGACCGTGTTATTTTCGATTATTCTTTGGTGGAAATAGTCTGAGTCACAACTGTTTTGCTTTCTTATTTCTCTTGTTACAATAGTGGAGAATTGAAGGTTTTCCTCCTAAATTACTCAAAATAAGAATTCTTGTTCAGAAACCAATTCAAATCCTATTTATTGTAAATCGAAAATAAGAGAAAGTTCAAATCGTATAAGAAAGATTTGGTGTTGGAAAGAAGTCGTTTTGTATTTATTATCTCTTGTTACGAAAGAGTAAATCTCAGGACTTTTTTTTCATAAATTACTCAATTTTTGACCTTTTCCAGAAACCAATTTAAATCAAATTTGTTGTAATAGAAAATCTCACAATCTAATAATTTTCTTGGATGACGTTATTTAAAGAAGAAAACATTGATCGAACAAGTGTGGAGAGTGTTTTCGAGGGTGTTCCTCAAGGGATCGATAATTAACATTTAATGCTTCGACTCGTTCCATTTCCTACGAATTCCATTTGTTTACCAAATATTTCCATGATCTATGGCCATGAAGAATTGCCATTTCTTTTTGAGTTAAACCGAGAAGTTTGACTCAAAACATTCTAATAAATTATACCACAACGAATTTTTTTCTGATCAGTTAATTTGGATTGTGAAATATGTAAGTAAACTACGGCTGTGAATGTAAAAATCATAATTCCTTAAATAATAATTAATAGTTTTATTACTATTTCGTATGTAAAATACATTAAAGACATTAAATATTTCTTACTAAAATGATTTGTGCTAATCACTTATTCAAAAAAGTGATTTCATATTAAGATAAATTGAATACATCACTTACATTTTGATTCTATTCAGGTACATGAAATCATATTCTGACGAGCTACTCAGGTTTGGGGTGTCTGTTTTTCACTAATCACTAGGTATTACATATTCGGGTGTTAAATCGGTTTTTCCCAATTTTCATATAAAAAGTACTTGTTTTCATTAATTTATGCTTCAATAAAAAGTGAAACTTTTCCTAATGAAACATAATAATCATCACGGCTTGAAAAACTTAATGGATACAGGCATGAAAAAAGTACTATAGAAATGAAATGTTACAACTCCATTCATAAATACAACTTATCATTCGACTTCTTCTTCTTATTCTAGTCTGAAGAATGAAACATCAAAAAGTTTCATTAAGTTTTAGTCACGATATAAATAAATTAGCAGTGACGTCATATTTTTGAATAAACTAAATTATATCAAATTTAAATTCTAAATATCATTTAATATGATCAGTATTAAAAAATTATATTTGCAAGAAATCAATTTCAGAACACAAAACAATTTCATTTAGGGCAGTTTCTGTGAATTATTGACAGAAGTCATTCAAAGTTATATTTCAGTGTTTCCCATATAAATATTTAATTAGTTTTTGTGCTATTTTACAAATTAATTGTGCTTTTTTACGTCATATTTAACATATTTCTCGATTTGTTAAATACATCAATCTACTTAACTTGCGTTAATTATTTCTACTAATTCTTTTCTTAATTGATTGATTATTAAAATGTACTTACATTATTCAAGAATAAAATTTCGTTATACATATTTGATAAGATTTTTGGTGGAACGTTTTATTTCGATTTTATTTAATCACATATACAATAGTCTCAATTAAAATTATCACCGCACTCGTTTATTCTTGATATCTTTGCTAAAATAATGCCCTAAAGTGGAGAAAAGGGAGATGCGGCTATAACGGTGACTCATTCAGAACGTGTGGTTTTTGGTGTTTTTTGCAGTTTCCCAAAATTGGCTGTATTGACATCGAAAGAAGTGAAAAAAGGTCATAAAAATCGGACGTCACACAAAGCACATTAAAGAAAATAACCAAAATTAAAATAATTTCTTATAATATGTAGAGAAATAATTCAAAATAAAAATTGTACGTTAATGTTTAATTCCAAGCATTTGATTTTTTTCTTCATTTCTCACTAATCACTAACAAATAAGAATGACATTTAATTATCGATTATGATTATAATTAATGCTTATAATTTCTGGGCATTTTGACTATCTATGGACAAAATATGTACGGAATATGTAAAATTAAATAAATACCACTAAGAGACAAAACGAGAGGTTTTTGAAAAAATTTAAAAAAATATAAATTTGATCTTATTTTTAGAAAATGTAATTTTAACGACGTTTGAAAATAAAATGACTCATTTTTAAAACATACGCTTAGTTCATTCACTCGGAACATAAATATAAAATTTTCGAATTTATAAATGGTAATATTGTATTTTATTTACTAAAATTTATGACATTTAATTAATATTTAAAAATCTGCTGTAAAATTACATTTCGACAGAAATCAGTTTCAGTATGTTACTTTGTCAATACAATACAACATTATATTTCGCACAAAATTTGAAATATAAATAGAATTAATGAAAATGTTTCATTTTAAGACTACTGCGCCTAAACATTTAGAATTATCTGTAAATTTTAATGAGTTGCATAAGACGTATTAGTACTAAAAATAACCGGTTGCGGTCTACTAGGTATCTCCACTTAACAGTGAAATCCCAAAAGGGATTGTCTTGTTGTGATGGTCAATACTAGATGGCGATTAGCAAATAAAGCAAAATAATATTTAATATAAATTTTTTGAATGTTTCATTAAAATTAATATTATAATAACATACATAGAATGAAAATTATAGTAATAAATTTTGTTTATAATCATAATTGAGGTAAAGGTAATGCCATTTATTAAAAAATATAACTAATGAAATTAGGATATTTTGGTAATGATTTTTATGACAATTAATTCAAAATTACGTGGCAATACATATTCAAAAACTATAATATTACTTTAACTGAATTGAAAGAAATATTCCTCGAACCTATCTTTATTATTTCTTTGATTTATACAAGATGACTAGAACACTCCACTGCACCTTGGAAAACCAATTACCAGGAAGATTTATTATTTTTCCATTTATTATTAGAGTATTAATTTCATATATATTCAATTATTTACTTGGTTATAAACTCAATAAAAAAAATAAATAACAGTATCATTATATAAAAAATTAAGTATTTAAGCCAAACCATGCTATTTTAGAGACCAATAAATTAATTAACAAAGAGGTCGAGCGGATTTTCTTTTTGAGAGTCTATGGGTCCGTTTGGGCCAGTCCGATTCAAAATGATCACAGCACATATTTATTGTGTTATCTACACTTTTAACTTACAGAAATTTACACCATTTCTTTATTTTTTATGGAAAAACAAAGAAACTAACTTTTGCGATTATTTTCCACATTTCGGCAAAAAACAACATTCTTTAATCATTTTAACACACAATAATATTATCTTAGGTACTTATTTTACTAATTTTCTTGAATCGAACTCACTAGCCACTAGTCAAAATAAAGGTTTACATTTCGGAGATGGCGTCATCACCGAAATTTCAACCCACAGTCGTTATGTCAGGTTATTACAACAACAAATAATCGGCATGACTTCTTCTGTGTTGAACGACATTGATTTTAATATTGAACGGCTGATTCAGAATCCGAAGCACACTAAACAACATGATTTAAAAGTACATTGTACATACAAATATCACAGTATTAATAGATTAATCTTTGTTCCAGGTTATATATGTCCCAATAACAATGCAGTACATTTACGTTTTTTTAAAACTAGTATATTATAAACAAATTTGTTCTATTCTATATTATTTTTGTTATTACATGATTTGCAAATACCATTAATATTTTTTATTACATTTGGCCAGTCACGATTCTTGCTTTTGTGTCTTTGTTTTGTATTTGCTTTAAAATACATTTTTTTTATGGATGGCTTTTGCTTAAATTCATCTTGCCATTTATTTAAGAATTTGTCTTTACATTTTGTCATTTGGTCTGCAATTGTTCATTATTTATAAATTATTAAATAGTTATCCTGAGGAACGAGGGTGAAAAGATAGTTTTATTTATTTAGGAAACAAGAGAGAAGATACGAATTTTCCAATCGTTCCAATTGAAACTTATCTTATACCCGAACCCGAACAGGACATAATCGTTAAAGGGTAAACTTGGGAGAGATTTTGTACTTTTTGAAAGAAATAGTTCAATGAAAGATGTAGTAAATCCAAATGCTTTTAACTTTCAAGCCTAAAATATATATATATATATATATACTTCATTATCTTATCAAGATATTTTAGCTGGGACAGTAATTAAAAAAATCTAACTATTGTAGTCTGAAAAATACTTTTTGCAAGATTCACCAGAACAACATCAATTCAACTTATTTTTGCAATTGCCAAAACTAAGTTTTGGGTCCATTGTTTCTATTCCAAATAAAAAAATTCTAATTCATTTGCAAATAAATAAAACCATGTAATCTCTCCAAAATTGATGAGAGAGATACTATAGAGCTCAAGTTATTTGCACAAAATTGCAAACATGGTCAAACACGCATTAATAAAAACCAAATAACGCATTTAACCAAAAATTACTACGATTTCTCTTTGTTTATATAAACTATCATAAGCGAAACCTTAAAAGCACACAATTTTTGATATTAAAGTTTTTAAATACCACTACAAATATTTAATTCTGTAGAAAAAGTACTGACAAGGAGTTGAGTTCCCTTTAAAAGCTTTCAAACACAGGAAAAAAATTACATCAATCTTTTAAAACCCTAAATTAATGGGAGTATGGCGTCTCTCCCCCTATGGTTTCTCTCCCAAGTCAACCTTATATATTGGATTGCAAGAAATAAACTATCCTTTGATGATTGCAAGTGGCACTAGTTTAAAAGATTTTTGGTTGATACCAGCCTCGTGAATAGTATCAACCACATGATTCACATCTTTAAAGTACTCAGGCCGCTCTCTAGTTAGCATTTTTGGTGCAGCTGCTTTTATAGATATTCCTTCAGATTCCAGTCTTTGAAAAACATCGCTGCAATCCAAATTTCTTGGGGACCTCACTGTGGATAATGTGCGATCCTAAAAAAATTGAATTTATGTTATTATTGGAAAGAAACTGTGATTTGAAAAATTAATCATTACTGCGTTGTAGCTAGATGAAACAAAAGTATCTAGGAAACGAGAATCTGTTCCAGTCAGGACATAACTGCAGGTTCCCAAAGCACCTCCAACAATAACTGGTTGTCCAATACGTCAACGGGAATTAGGGGATGATGAGGATGAAACGATCTTGTTGCTTCGTTTCTGTGCAGTAAAAGTCGTTTTGGTTCTCCATCGACAAAATGGATCTCTTCTTTGGCGATGTTGTGACCCACATCATAAATTACATGCATATCCAAATCGTCGGGCGTTGTATTGAACTGCTTAGCAACGGTTTGTCGTGCTTGGAAGGTAATTAAAGACCGATTTACCCACGCGAAATTTGAGGCAGCGGCAATTGCATTCAAATAATTTTGTCCCTCTAAGGAATTGATCCTGGCACAAGTCAGCTGTCGATCGTACACCATAATCTTGTTTTTCTTCATCACCTTTTCCATCTCCTGGAGGGCATCTGTAGTCACCTGAGCTTCCAATCCACGACTTCCTGTATGAATCATGATGCAAATCTGGCCCTGGTTGTAAATCTCATCCACCACTTGAATTTCACAACAATGGTGTCCACCTCCCAAAGTCCCCAACTGCGGTAGTCCCCTCATCTTCGCCCTTGTACTAACTTTCGTCGGATCGGCATTCATCATTCTTCCGTATTCTTCGCAATTTTCTTTGTCCTCCGCCCAAGCATAGCCTTCTTTCAAACTCCAATCCAAACCCATTCCAAGGATTTCTTCCAGCTCTCTATACCCAATCGGAAAAATGCTCTTGGATCCGACTCCGTTGGGAATGTTATCAAAAAGGCTTTGAGCCAACTGTTCTTTAACCGAAAATATATCCTCTTTGTACAAATTCGTTCTTAGTAGACGAATTCCCCAATTGATGTCGTAGCCCACTCCTCCAGGTGAAACTATAGCACTCGAGTCATTCATATCAAAGGCAGCTACGTTTCTAATAGCAAATTCCTACACGGCCATTCTTATTTCCCGAAATTTTTATACTGAATTCTCTTGTTCAAAAGTATTGTGTGTTTTTAAATTTTTTTTCTAAAAAGACAAAAAATACCATTTAAGATAAAGCTAAGCAATTTATGTTTTAAAACCCGTGGCATGTAATTGGTTGGTTTTAGTTTGAACTAGGTACTGGCCCTTGGCGTCTGGTAGATTCATGATGGTTTAACTATTCTACGAGTATTTTATATGTCTCAGTATGTTTTATTTAAGATGATTTTTTAAAATTTTGGTGATATATCGAAATATTCCAAAATATTATATTTAATACATATTATAATTTTGTATGTTACATTTAATTAAAGCATAGATGTTACTTTATTGTAGTTAACTCTACGATTTTTTATTAAAAAAGAAATATTTTAATAGAATATCTTAATCAAATTGCAAATAATTTTATTTAAAAAATAAACGACAATTTGAGGAGATCGTAAAACTAATTACGATGCAAATATTTTAAATAAAAAACTGAAATTCTTTGTTTGCATTTTAGTTGCTCCAAAGTATTTCAAAGGTGAGTAATTGTAGTGGTAAGTGTTATCAAAATATTTGGATTTTATGATAAATGAGGGGGGTTGTCGTGTTTGTGACGAGTACATTTGATATCAAAATAATTTCTCGGAACTGGAATACTTTTATTTAGTGCCCAAAAAGTGGGTAAATAATTGGCCAGCAATGAAATAACAGCTATAAATCTCCGGCACTGATCCCAGTTTAAGCCCTTGAAGGTGGGTCTTGTGGGTTTGTGGTACTTCATTACATTTTCATAAATTCTATGTTTTGAAACGAGGGAAATTGCTTCAACAAATGTCGTTTTCGAAATGGAAGCGCATTTTTTTGTGGAGCAAAACGCGTACCTGTGCTGCTTTTTCATAAATACAACCTCATCGATACGCTATCAGTCCTATTGACATCATGGCCCGTGATGAAAGCATTCCCGATCGAGCTGTCGTGGAACTCAAAGTGTAGCCTTTATCGCGGAGATTGTCGCGCTTTTTATCGTTGAGCATATCAAAATTAAATTGGAAAATAAGTAAAAATATCATTTCTAGATAAAAGTGAATTAGATAACCGAGTTTTGCTTTACAAAAGTGGTGTCTGATAAGAAACAATTTGGAAAACAGGCAACTTGTCCGACTCTGCTAGTTACTTTCCAACTTTACATGACCTCAGTGAGTTCTTTTTTATGCCAAAAAAATCATTACCTATAATAATCATTTGAAAATACTTTAAATCATCTTCAAAAATCCACATCATAGTCAAAGAAATTATGGCGAATTCCAACAAGTAATCCATTTTAGTAGAATTGCAACAAATTTTCACTTGTTTTATAAATTCCATTGTAGCACAATTTTTCCGCAAAATGGAGTATGACTCATTTTCTCATTTTTCAAACTATAACAAATTAGTTTTAATTTGATTATTTTTTCTCAGCTAATTACTGAAAAACACTTTAAATTCCATTTTCAAAAACATTTCCACATCCCTTGAATCACTGAAAGCTCTATTTTTGCAATTTATTTTCCACGAAAACACTTCACTTTATCCATATTTGCCTGATTGCTATTTTGCAATTGAAAATTAAACAGTGTGCCGTGTTGTTGCCCTTATTCAACTGGCTCTGATTATAGTCAAGAGTCAAATGGAAAAATTGAAAAAGTGAAAAACATAAAATGGCGTGTTATATTAATGATAATAATATCTATAAGATAAACTGTATGATAATAATATTTATCATGTAAAACTAAATCGTATGGGTGACTTATCTGAGTTTGGTTCCGTTTTATTTCCATTCGTATGATAATGATGCGATAAGAGGAACAGCAACGATAAGTGCATGGACTGATTTCAAGGAATACGATTCCTTTCAACGTTTTCATTACGATAGAATTCCAAAAGAATGAATTTAAAAGGTGTTGCTCATTTATAAGGGTTCTATATAAATTTTGTAAATTTATTATAAAGCAAGATATTATATAGCTGGGGTGCAGTTGGTTAAGCGTTTTCACAGAATTCAACTTAAAGGGCTCAAGGTTTAAGGCCTGATCAGACGTAATTTTTTTCTTTCGAATTTCATTGCTCGTTCAATAACAGCATACTGTTATTAATATTTGTTAAATATATTTGCAAAAAATAATATCCCCGACCGCAACTCTCGAACAGCTAGTGGCGTCAATTCTATTTGTTCGACCCCAAATAGGTTTCGAAAGCTTGGATGTAGTATATAGAATCGAAAAGATAAACTGGATCTTTCTATAATACTAGTTATTTGCTGCTATTCATTGAATGGATACATATGAAGGTTATANAAAATAATATCCCCGACCGCAACTCTCGAACAGCTAGTGGCGTCAATTCTATTTGTTCGACCCCAAATAGGTTTCGAAAGCTTGGATGTAGTATATAGAATCGAAAAGATAAACTGGATCTTTCTATAATACTAGTTATTTGCTGCTATTCATTGAATGGATACATATGAAGGTTATAATGGTCTTCTTCGTAGTATGTTTGTTCTGTTTCTATAGCCAAAACTTGTCAATAAATAGACTCCATATAGAATCATCAGTTCATGGAGTAAATCACATCATAACAAATAATTGGGGTTCGCTTTTCGTTTTGTGTAAATTTAATACATACACAAAACTTAAAGAGAGAAATTTTCGTTAAGTTTCAACTGATTTGTATGAAATTTGGCATCGTTTCTTCTTCATGGTGGGTGCTTAATGATTCAAAAACATGATATAAAATTGTCAATTGTGAAAGATTGGGAAATGATTAGATAGGACATTTTATAACTTTGAATACGTAAAACCAAGGCTAGATCCAGACCGGTAACGGTTGTCGTGTCGTCTTCGAAGAAGATTTTATGTTTTACTTAAATATAAAGGAATTAAATAAATAATTGATAAATTTTAATCAAGTAATATAGATTATAAAAATAAATAAAGATAAAAAGGTTTATGTAAAAATTGAACACAATGGAAATATTATAAAAAAAATATAATATAAAAATTAGGATTTCCTTAGAAAGACGTTAACTATTTTTTTCTTCTTCATAAAATTATATTATAGGATAACATTAAATCTTTAATGCCAAGCTATTGGGTCATCTTAAATTAGAAAAAAATATTTTTAAAAATTAAAAGCTGTACGTAAATATACACTCCGTTGCAAGAAGTTGAATGCAGTCATTTTATTGAATTCAACCATCAATACCTTACTGTAGATAAAATTATTTTTATAGGGTGATATTTAAAAATTTGTTTATGTTTTATTGTAAAAAGTATAAAAAAAATCAATTAATTACAATTATTAGTACTTTTATCCACATTAACGTAAACCACGTCATCCATTACGTCATTTGATCATAGGGTTAATTTACAAAAGGTTCGATTGTACAACTAAAACCAACAAAAATTGTGAGATTTTTTAAAAATTATAGTAGATTAACTAAGTGCGTTTTTTAATTTAATANAAAAAAATCAATTAATTACAATCATTAGTACTTTTATCCGCAGTTACATAAACCACGTCATCCATTACGTCATTTGATCATAGGGTTAATTTACAAAAGGTTCGATTGTACAACTAAAACCAACAAAAATTGTGAGATTTTTTAAAAATTATAGTAGATTAACTAAGTGCGTTTTTTAATTTAATATTTGTTAGCTATATTTGAAATAAAAAATATGAATTGTATCACTTTTAATACAAGAACACAGATGAACCCAATAAAAAGAAACTATTGTATTTATTTTGCTGTTCAATATGGACAATAAATTATACAGATTTTTTAATAAATCTATTGTAAATTATGGCGATTTCGATTTTTGAGTACTTTTGGTGTTAATTTAAGAAAAATTATTAAATTTTTTTCAAAAATTCATGAAACCCAATTATTCCCCATATTTGTCAATTAAAGCATAATTGTAAATAAACTAAATACATTTTTAAAGCCATTAAATCAAAAAGAATAGAATATCAATAGTTTCCATTACTTAAACCCTGAAAAAAGGAACAGTAACCCACCAAAAACGGGAGTGTATTCAACTTTCTGCAACGTTTTTCCAGGGGCCAAAATGAAGCCGCGCGGGTTTTTGTTTTCTAGAAGTAGATGTGATGATCTCAATTCTAATATTTTTTCATAGATATACTCTCAATGAAACCCTTAACGCTATTGCCAAATTTGTTAAATTATGGAAAATACCAGAGATATTGATGGTTGAATTCAATAAATTGACTGTATTCAACTTCTTGCAACGGAGTGTAGAAATCAAAATAGTTCAAATAATTTTCCTGTGAAGAAATAGTAGTTTAACATAATCGTTAACATGTCCATTATGTAAAAACGTTCCTAAATAGGAAGAGTTTTAAAAATTATTTATATAATTTGTTGCTTTTTAATTTACCCACTTAATTTTAAAGTCCCTAAGTGAATTCACGAACTAATGGTCTTGAAAAATAACTATTATTTGAATGCTTACTTAACAAATTAAATACTCAAAAATTAATACAAAATATAACAGATTTCTTGTACATATTGATATTAGATATAACGATAATGAAATTAAAAGTGATTTTGTTGATGTTGTATTATACGTACTCATCATTTTCTTATCCAAAAACCGTTTCGTCAAGATTTCATAATAGAAAACTACAATAATATATTTATCACTATTCAAAAACCTTATAGTCTTCTTTAAATTTTATTGTAAATATGTTAATGTTCACTGATTTTTTGGAGTGATCTTAAGTCGATAACTATGTGATTAAACAATGCTAAATATTTCAAAACTAGATATTGATAATAAACGAATATAACAGAACTTGGACAAAACATAATCCTATTCCAGGGAATCGATAATTGACTTGAACAGGTTCCATTAATTTTCGCCACCTAATCCTCGAAAAACGTGAATTTGGAATGAGGCTAGAAAAGTGAAACTACGGCAATCTGGGCAGCAATTCCTCGTTTATCAGGGATTGATATCAGTTATCATATCAGCCAAATTAGTATGTGAATGATAACTTGTATTATCAATCGTTAACACTGATAACTTTGGACTTTCCTGATTTAATTTGTATTGTAATTAATTTTATCAGCTACGGGACCCACGGGAATGTTGATTGTTTAATTGATATTTTAAAGGGAAAAGAAATTGTCCCTTGAAATAGTGGGCTTTTGAGGCGCTTCTGTTGGCTGTAATCTTGGAAGCTGCAGCGATGTTTGCTCGCGGAATCTTTACGGTTGAATTTGCGTTCCGAAATCTGGCAACTGATACGTTAACTTATCAGATACTTACTATCTATCCGAGATATATTTTATGTATATAAAGTTGTAGTACCGCGTTTTATATTCACTTTTGTCGGTCTTTTGCAGGGGGCTTAATGTTGCGCTCGACCAAGTTGCAAAAATCTAGTGCATCAGTTTCTTCGGTTCGATTAATTGCGATGGATTATTTTCGAGTTGTCAATTCGCGGAATTTTCGCACACACTTCGGGGAGATAATGTGGTTTTTTGTCGCCGAAAATAAACAATTGGTTTCCGCGAATCGAATTGTGCTGGCAAAAAATTTAATTTATTGATGCCTTCTTCGTTTTTTTCTTCATCGTATTACTTGAAGAGTATCAGTTTTTTGAATGATCAAGTGTTGGTGAAGTGTGATAAAAATGAATCTTTGGTGACATACTCATATGTATGGGGCTCAAGTGGCCCATTTTTCTGGATTATTACTGCTCGGGGGGAGAGAGTTAAAAAATGGCCAGCCTAAATTTATGGAATCGCTGCTCATTTTGTTCAGGTGATTATTTTTTCTTCGCTTTTTTCTAGGCTCTTTTCTATGAACAGAGTCAGTGCTCTACACAAAAGTACACCTATCGTTATCAGTTCAAGTGATTGACGCAAAAGTGGAGCTGATTAAAACTCTACAATTCCCTGATAAAACCTCTCCATATTTGTGGATAGAATTGGAACTGTAAACCTGTCAGCGCGTTTTTAGCCGGTGATTTTTCACTCTTCTCTCGCTCTCACTCTAATTACGAAACCTCTGCTTTATGTAGGTCTTTTTGGAAATTATCAGAGGCTTATTTGCGCACCAAATGATAACAGAGGATGGGGATTTTATTGGCCAAATTACGAAAATAGCAGACACCAATTTGGACCTCGACCCAAGGGCGCCAATCCTTTATTTTGTAATCAAGTGGGATTGAGAAAGAGACCCATCAACAGCGAAATATTATTAGCGCGAAGGATTCCAAAGTGGAATTATGAATATGGACAAACAAACGATGATACATTTGGTATTTGCGCAAATTCAAAATGGCCGCCATCAAATGATTCAATTGCTGATAAGATAAGAGTTTAATTAATTTCCCCCAACCTGTTATTTTATGGCGGCAAAACACTCTTCCTCTAGCCAATGCCATTATTATGTCGGGTTATGGACAGTTTTATTTTTTTAATTAAAAGTTGTATGTTTCCATTTGTTTACATTGCATTATTCAGGTTCAATTTAAGTCGTTTAATTATTTCCTTTAATTGAATCATTTGAATGATAACAGCAATTAATTGGGTTTAAAATTTTAAAAATATATTGGGTAATTTGTTATAGACAAAACCAAATTATATTTAAAATTTAATTACGATATTTATTTGATTATTTGTAAGAATGTCTTTTAAAAATGTGAATTCAATTTTCTATTTTTAAACAAATTTTTTTTATATTAAATTACCAGTAACGAAATAAATTAAGATATCGGATTTTATGTGTTTTATTATTGTTATTATCATAATTAATACTACACATGTTTATCTTCATCACAATTTATCTGCTATAGTATTTTTATCTTGCAAATTCAATTCAACAACAATAAATTATACAAATGGTTTGTTCTCTTAACTATGATGATATAAAGAATGATTGTTCTTATTTTGGTTTTCTCGTAAGTGAAAATTCATAAAAAAATGTGAAGTAGTATTTTAAAAAATATGTAAAATCCGCGCCACTTGAATAGGGTCGATTACATTTTCTTGAATATCTCAGATTATATTAATCGAATTCTAAATCTTTTTTGCCCGAATGAAGATGTTTTCATTAATCACCGCCTGGGCCATAAAAAATTTTTGGGTTTATTGCATGTAATAAAAAAGAGGCGCCAAACTGAAAAATAAGGGATTTTCCCACAATTTCGTCACTTGATTAAGGTCGCATAATATTTTAGCTTATTGGTGCCCTAAAAACCGTTTTTTGTTATTTTCTTCAATTGATATAGCTTGTTTGGTTTTAACTTAGATATATCTGATAATTTATTACTGATATTTTTTCAGAAATTTTAACATATTTTAATAACAAATATCATTATTTATGCATATTGTTTTAGAAAATTCTGTCTGTTTGGTTCGATATTAAACGAATGCTCTAAATCTTAAATAATTAAGTATAGTTTCAAATTAGACTATATTTCATTAGAAATTTTAGATTTTTAACTTTATATAATGGAAATTAATAATGCTATTTGATAGATTTCTAAATGTATTTTGATGGGACAGAAATCTAAACTTCTTTGTATTACATTTTCATGGCTTTTTTTTAATAATGCTAATTATTTTTTGGCAACATATAATAAATTGAAAGATAGATTGGGCGCAGAGCCCGCTCGGGGATTATAGTACTTATTCATAAGTTAATATATTAATAAGATCACTGTAGCGATGTACGATATCGCATCACCAGGTATATGGTGGACAGCCATACGCCCGTATATCGCCCTAGCTCTCCCTTCCTATCGCAATTGATTGCCTTAACTAACTCATTGCAATATAGTAATTAAATTCACTACTACTACTAGGGCAGTATAGATCTGAACACTATGTAGGAGATGCTTAATGGTAATGTAATTTCATTTTTTTATATAAAAAATATATTACAAATTCAATAGTATTTTTCTGAAAATTGAAAATTAAATGATTATTTATATCTGTTTTAATTTTTTTGTAAGGAACTATTGAAAAAATTATGATAATAAAAACAAATTTAAGATTGCATTAATTTTGCATAGTTACGTATTTTGTAAAAATTGATATTTTATTTTATCATTTAAGTAATAATAAATTTTAAAAATCTTTTAAAAAATCAACTCATAATCTTTAGAAATGAAAACATTGAACTTCTTGAAATAAGTTTTTGCCCGAATTGGGGTTGGATTACCTAATTCAGCAAACATAGAGGCGATCAATCTATTTTGATCACTTTGTGATAGGCGATCGCACAAGTATCAGTGTAGTTCACCTTTGAATCATCGTTCCCATCCATCTCCCGTGCTTCACCACGTAGTCCAACTCTAAATCCATTGTGATTGTTTTGGAGCAGAGCTAGGAATAGAGTGTGGCAAAATGATTTATGGACAGAAATACCCAAACAATAACAGGGGGCGGTGGAATTAAATGGCGATGTGCACTGGAGATTGGCTAGCAGCAAGCTACGCAGACATGGAAAATTCTGAAGTGCCTTTGCGATTGCTGATTGGGATCTCAAAGGCTAGGGTTTGATGGACAAAAAGCGGTCATTTACTGCGCAATGATCGGTGAGATCGATGATTGATTTTGGGGAGGGAAAATGAAATGGTGAGCGCAAATTCAACGATTAACGGGGAGGACATGTGTTTTATTTTTTGTAGTAAGTTGAACGGAATTCAAATTTGGGGTGTTTATTTGATTAAGCACCTTTGGAAAGACTCTGCTTTCTGTTGATCATGACTGTGCGATATGGGAATCATCGCCGATTCCACTTTTTTGTAGTGGTGTTTGTTACTATACTCTTATTATTTATTTTACCATCAAGCTGATAAGATAAGAGCCCCGTGTTTGTTTATGGCTCGACTGGGCTCTGCTGTCCCGCTCTGGCCTCCACCCAACAGCGTCAATTGTTCCCTGGGCCCCGTGTGTGTTGAGAGCTCTAAACTTAACTGTGTGCTACACTTTTTTTTGTTATTTATTTTTGTTAAATGTAATTTTCGAAATTATGACATTTTAGTCCAAGCGTCTCGCTCACTCCGCCAACTTTGCGGTCTCGCCGGGTCTTTCTGCTCCAGGCCAGCCCCCATTCCGGTTCTTGTCCACACCACCAATTAGACGACTTATCTGTCTGTCCTCCACAGCCCGGGATAAGGACTAATTACCGACATCGATCTAAACTGTCTATCGGATAAAATAAAGAGCAGCGTTTCCCCTCCGGTTTGCCCCTTTGTGCTGCATACAGTGTGATAAATTTTTAGATAGTGAAGGCAGTGATAAAAAGTGATCTCCATCGATAGGTAGAAATTAATTGTGAAAGTGTTTAGTGTAATAGTAGTATGCCGCAGAGAGATTAACCCGGTTTCGGACAGGATTCTCTCAAATTGATATATTATGGTCATTTCGACCCGAAGAAAGGTAATATTTTTACTGATAATGTTTTGAATATTTTTAAAAGTGATATAATAACAAATTTTGAGAAAATACATGAAGGGTCTTCGGTAACAGTTTTATAAATTCTTGTTTAAGAAATTATTCTGCAAAGCTATTCTTGGTGGTTATTGTTCTTTGCTGGAAATGTTTAATGAAATTTAATAATTAATAAAAAATGCCATAAGAAATTTATTTAAATTCAAACTAAAATTTTTAGATCTATATTTAATATCAAAAGATATGGGTTAAGATTCGAGTTGCCGCGCATTTTTATCTAAAAAAGATATACACATAGTGAAATGAAAGATAATATTTATATTAATATGTGTTAAAACGCCCCTTGGGCCTTAAAAATAAAATATTAATATGTGTTTGAAATGAATATAAATCCCAAAATCGAAAATACAGTTCACTTTAAAATGTTAAATACATACACGTAGTTTTAACGATGAAATTTAAGCTCTACTATTTGTCATTAAAACCGTAAAGCAGTTCTAGTAATTTTTTTTAAAAAATTTCATTCCTCAATTATTTCAATGTTTCAACACAATTAAAAAAAACTTTTCGATTTCTACTTTTTATACACAAAAAATACTTAAAACTGCGAGATAATTAATAGCCCTAAAATGGACTTATTAGTCTAAAATAGTTGCTTTTCTTGAAGTTACAGTGTTAAGTTATATTCCTTGTGATGATTTCGGATCATATAAGCACAAGCACTTATTCATACAAATTTTAAAAATATAGTTTATAATTAGGGTTAAACTGAAATCGTGCTAGGTGGGCTATTGATTTTCTCGCAGTTGTTTATTCTCTACCCGTTAGTAAATAATTCTTACTCATTTCTCATAAGTGGATTGAATTGTAATAGAAAGGTGATATCAATGTTATTGCGAATACAATCTTATTTGCAAACTATGTTATCAAAATTCCTATGAAAACGCACGTGTTTGTTTTGTATATAGAACTATTTAGTTGGGTAGTCTTTTTTATTCTACCTATCTGATAAGATTAGGATATCTACGATAGTTAACCGGTTGAAGAAAGTAAAAGTATTTCCATTGATAAATATTATCATATCATTGACAAAGACTATGTTACATTTGATTATGATATAGGAATAGATTTTACGATTATGGAATTGCATTAATAATTATGATTTCATATTTATACATGTTTAATGTAAAAAAAATAAATTTTAAAATTAATTTTTAAAATGTATGATAATTCCAAAACAAATAATTAATTATCGAAAGTTGATAGGCAACCATATTGCTATAAGCTCTGAATTTTTTTTGGAAGTAGAATAGAAGTCAATAATTGAAAGATATATGATAATAAACGAATAAAAAATAATCTTTATGGTTTTTCTTCAAAAAAATCTAAAGTAATAAATATTCGGACGCTTTCAATTTTTTTTTAATTTATGGAAAAAATTAGAACTGGTTCACTTCATACATATGTACATATGTTTAATATAAGATGGAATAAATAAAATTAGTGAATTAGTGAAGTTAAAGTTTACGGTAGAAAAAATAGAGTTGCGAAAATATTTATACGAGCATGATGTAATTACGAGCATTAGTAATCACATCAGAACCCTTGATTATTTCTGAGACTACGATTTATAATAACACTATAACATTATAATTTAAATTTAGTGGATTTACTGAATTATGAATATCTTGTAGTAATTTATTAAATAATTCTTTTAAACTATTTACTTCTGGCTTTTCCGGAAATTTATTGGGTAAATTTATGTTAAAATAATAAACCAATTTACAAACTCTAAAGCACCTTATTATTTTCTCATTCGACAAAATAAAAGGCCAATTATGTTTAACGTAACTGTCAAAATAAGATATTCACAAGGTATTTAAGGGGCCAGTCCAAGTCTCAAGTCAAACGAAGCCAAGTCGCCGAAAGTGTCGCGCCACCGTGTGATCAAATTAAGTCACAATTAATTGAGATGAACTGAAATTTGTTTATGAGTCGGTCGTCGCCGATTATCTTATCTGCATCTTTGGATCTCTGGGAACGACTAATAATTGGGCGATCCACTGGAACGAGTGAGGACCGGGGAAGGCGGGGAGAGCGCGCGATCGGAAGATAAATGTGCGATCCGCAACATTAGTATCGGATTACGCTCGATAAGGTAGTTGATTGAGACGACACACCGAGAGAGCGATTTCTGAATGGGATATTTGCGCGCGTGTGCCACAATTTTTCGGCTATTGAGCCTAAAATTGATGATCATCAGAGATCCCGAAAAAGTAAAGAGAAAACCCAAAGGAAAAAAAGTTATGAATGACTGGAAAGAATTGAGAATGAAATGGACGATAATAAAAAAATAGTCAAAATGAAATGTTATCTAATTTAGGGTGTCTGTATCGAATTGACTTTATTTCTCCATCCGATTAAAGATCAAATAGACTTGTTTTAGGGCGTCTTTTGGCGATCGCCAGACCAATAAAAGTCGAGTTTCGGAAGCGTTAAAATACCTCCCGACGGCATTTAAAGGTTTGGCTTTAGTCCAAGACCAAAAAGACTAAAATGTGAATGGAAGGGACTGGCCTGTGGAGAAGGATAGGATGGGACATAGAGGGAAAAGTGAAGGCGCCATCGGCCACGACATAAATTATGCTTTTAACAATGGGAACACAGTTTTACAATTTAAAACAGGAATTCTACTTTGGGTTTCTTTATTTGGTTTCCACTTCAAACGCGCTTTTTCACTTGCAAAAATGCTGCAAGGCCTCACAATTTTTTTTATTGATTTATAATGACTGTTAATTCTGACCGAAATTAGGCATAAATTCCCCGGGATTTACTTCAATTTATCATTACGAAATCATCGTTAAAAATACGTGGTGATTTACGAGCATCAAAGGTGGCGATGCCACGCGAAAAAATAAAAGTCGATCGTGTCACATTTTAAGGGGTTTATTCTCTATTTTTTTGGTTCAACTGAAGGGCATGACTCATTTATTTAGAATTTCACTTTGATAAAACGTTCGGGAGGAATTAATGACATTTTCTCCATTCTTTTATTGTTATTCAATTAAATATCTTCTCTGTGTGTTTTATTCACGATGAAGAACAATATGTATAAGACGACTGAGCAAAAAAAGAGGAGCAAAAGAGGAGAGAAATCTTTCTGATCATGCGTCAAATTAACCGACAGATGGGATACATATTGAATTTGAAAAATGAGATCCATCGGTGGAGCAAAATGGGGAACATTGTTTGGTACTTAACAGATTAATTGAAAGGCGACGACAGAAGAATTTCGGGACACAGAGGACTGGACAAAAGCTACTAAAGAATGGAGCCGACGCTCTCTGCCCCAACAGATCCCTCTCTCTCTCACTTCCCGCAAAAGATCTAAAGAAATCTGAAACGAATTAATAAAACAGAATTTATTTTGATTTTATTTTAATCAATTCGATTTCGGCACTTTTTGACAAAATTGTTGGTTCTCTTTTGTGTGGCACGCCAAATAACAAGATTTGCACGTCTACACAAACACGGCTCAGAGCTTTAGAAATTTCCAAGAGACTTTTTATTCTGGATATATTTTTTATCCGCTGTCTATTTCACCTTTATGGAAATGATTCTATAGTTTTCTGGCGGCATTTTTCTGACTAATTACCGTCGGGCTTTGCATTTCCTTAAGTGGGTCCAACTAAAAGTTTCTAAATGGACCTTAAGTAAGTTTCGATGTCTCCATTTTTTCGATTTTCGGCATTTGTTGGTTGGCCTTTTTTGCTGTAAATTATTGTTTCAATTTGGAATTATATGAAACGCTCGGTGCACATTATGGGTTACATTATTGCGTACCTGACTTTTTTGTGAAATTTTTGAGTTGTTTGCCCGGTTCGTAGACACATTGTCGAAGCCCGTTTACACAGAATTCGATTGATAAGACGTCTATAAAATTAAGGTGGCTTATCGAAGGTAAAAATTGTAAAATGGGAACTGATAAGAGAAGTCTCTAGACCAGACTTTGGGGATTATTGGGAATAAATATCAAGATTTTGTTGCGTAATGATCAGCAATTTCAGATAAAACTGGATATTATTTTCGCTAGAATTTAACACCAAATATTTTTATTAGGTGCTAAAGTGCCAATTCACTGTTTCTGTCTGAACTGGATGTGTGCTTAGTCCCAACTCCCAATATTTAACCAAATTTACTGCCTCTAAAGCCTTGGCTCAACTGAATATTGTCATGATTAGCTTTTATTTCATTTGGTGCACTAAAATTATTCTCATTCAACGTTAAATTATTACACTTGAAGTTCTAATAATAAGTTCTATAAGCTTTTAGACAAACATAGTTTTCCGCACGTGTCTTCGTAATAAAATTATATTGGTTTTCTTTCTTCAGTCTTTTTAATTACCCAATTTTCTAAAGTAAATTTGGCCCATAATTCATTTTCCTTGTTATTTCGAGTATACGTGTATCTTATTTAAAATATTTGAAGTAAATGGTGGTTTATAATTGGATTTATTAAATATTGTAATAGACTTGTATAAGATACGATAGAATACGGTTAATATGACATCGAAAGGAAGTGAATAAAGTGCCATATCATGGGGAAGTTAATATATCCGATTTTTATAATAACTTTATATGGAAACCGAACTGTGTAGTAATTTCATAAGGGGTTGGTTACTATAAGCAGAGTCATATTAACTGGATTCTACTGTATAATTCTATATATATAATTCTTTATACTTTTAATACGAAATGGTAATTTCTTAAGTGTTCAAAATACATTTATTATAAATAAAAAATTTTATGGTTAAACTTTCATTATAAAATTGCCTTAAAACATAAAAAATGGATTTGAGTTTAATTTTATGAACAGAATTTTCATATAATAACCGTTTATGAACAATTTTCAATTTTTTTAAATTATATTATCCTATTACAAATGTAATATAAGAAAAATAACTTTTCCTTTCAATTACTATAAGAACACAGAGAGTCTCAACCTCAATGAGTTTAGCATTTTCATGACTATTAGTTTTCAGTGTATTATTAGTCAATTAATAGCACATAGCCCAGTTGTAAATGGATTCAGTCAATCCTACCCGCCAGGGATCGAATCCATGGCTTCCGAGGAGGCAGTCAAGTTACCACTTCGGCTATGAATATAGGCTCTAAATATATTTCATCATGTAATTAATTATTCGTTCATTACACGACTCATATGGAAAATTAAAATAGCAATACAAGAACCAGCTAAACTAATATTTTTTCACTTATTTAATAATCATATAAAATATAATTTTGAATCAAATCATTAATAAAAAAGAAAGTACTATATATTTTAATTTATCTGAATGTAGGGCACATTGGATTACCTCATTAGAATTAAAGTTATTTATCTGAATAATTACAAGTTGGAAATATTCACCGTAATTATCATATCTTGGATAATTTTTTTTGGCATTATATTGAAAAGATATAGCATTTCTCGCCAATTCACAAATTAGATTAGATATTCGCGTAAAAGTGAGACAGACCTGAAGGAGAAGGAGGTGTGTTTTGGAATGCAAAATACCAGGCCTGTTCTGTGTGATAAAAGAAGTGGGTCGTAGTAATTTTATCTTGGTGTCGATAATCGTATTATTATTCGCAGAATGTTAAGTAATGTGGTTATTGTGGGAGGAGAGAGAGTGAGAGTGTGATATGGGGAGAGATAAAGCCAGATAACCAGCCTTGCACCAGGACCAGCATCAGAGCTCCATGCGGTCTGGCCCGTTATCAGCGATAAAAGTGGCCAACCTGCCGGGAGATGAACTTGTCCGGCTGAGCCTGGTCTGGTGCACAGAGATACCACTTATCTAGGCTTTGATTACGGGTTTTATCTTAAAATTGATAGGAACCCTCCCGCCTTATCAATTTTATCAATCTGTGACGTAGCAGCCAAGATATTGTCGGCTGTTTAGTGTTTATTTGCATAAATCAGGGCCCAGTGGAATACCCCGGAACTAAGTGACACACATTTTGTATGAGCAGAGTCTGACCAAGCCATTTCCGGAAATGGATTTAGCTAAAGCCGAAATATTAGAAATTCTTTGAAATGTATATTTTTTTAATGGAAAATTCGTCAAAACAAAAAAATTAATTAAATAAATTGTATTAAAAATTTAATTATTTCTAGTTTTCTAAAATGGTTTCAGTCATTTTGATGCTATGCCATCAAAAGACAAAGTTTCTTAATCTAATTTAGGGGGAAATTTTTAGTTTCTTGGATATAATGCATATGGTTAGGCTTATAAATTAAGGTTATTATTTATTATGAAAAAATGAAACATTTGTCACTGTTCTTAAAATATATTGTTGTATAAAAATTTTTCATTTATTATTTGTGAGAGGAAAATAATTATTTTAAATTACTATATTATCATATTGTACAATAATAAACAACTTTCAAATTCTAAACTAAAGTTTAAAAATAGTCACATTAAAATGAGCAAATTAAATTAAACGAGTATTTCAAAGAAAATTTTTTTAACAATTTTTTTTTTAATTGAGTGAATAGTAAAGCCTAGATTTATCAATTTAATATTTTCTAAAAATATAATAATTGTGTAGTTATGCCATGGCGGGTGTAAAAAAAATCTGTAATGCATTTTTGTAGCTTAAAATTGATATTATGGCATTCAAATTTGTTCTGTCAAAGTCGTTATTATAGTAAAAAAATTATATTTAATTTTTAGGATAACAAATGGTTTTTTTTAATTTTTGTATTAATTAAAAATAAATAAAAAAAACTTATGTGTTTTCACCGATTTGTCAGACCTACAACAAGCTCAATCAAGTACAAAACACATTATTTCTTAGCAAAATCTAATCAAAATGTAGTTGATAGATTAAGTTTACGAAGTGATTAGGTTTGATTTCAGTCGTTACCAATAAAAATATAAAATCAGCCATATAATTCCTCTTTCATTTGCTCAAAGTTGATTCATTGTTATTTTCAATTCAGAAAACTTTGCTATTTTTCCACGAATCCCATATTTTACATCTTATAATTTGGTTTCGTGTTTGTAGTTTTACAAACAAAAGCACGTGTTGTTGGGTGTGCGTGTGTGTTTCAGCGATAATAACCGTCACCAGTAACAAGATTTTACAATTGATGCATTGCGAAAAGCTAGAACACGGAACGAGTGAAACGTGCGATTTGACGGGAACTCGACGAGCAATTTGGTCGCCGATTAGATTTTGGTCAGGCAAATCGCTAATTGTGTCGATGTAACACCCCAGTGAGAGATGATGGCAATTGCTTGGAGAAGGCCACGCATACTCAACTGGTGGAAAATGTGGACTTGCAGAAAATGAAAAGTTTTAGTTGTTTCTCAAAGAAAGACCTATTTCTCAGATTTCTTAGAGAGAAATATAGGCTCTGAGTGACCTTCGAGAAGCACGTCTTATGGATCTATTACAGTTCCTATTTCAAATGGCTTAATTTTCTCTGCCCAAGTTAAATACTGACCTGGTTTCAAAGTTTTGTTTTTTCCTATTCTGAAATAATTATTCCCAAATGGGCTTATGTATTCTTTGCATGTTCTACACTCTTTTACCTTGCAATGCTTAGGTTCTGGAAATATATGGAGAAAAAGCTTTTAGATAATTATGTTAAAGGAATATTTTAGACTTCCGGATCGAAGCCAAGGAAATCATTTGTACTGGTTTTTGTTTTTAATTTTTGGCATTACAATTTTTGAATTAAATTAAAATTTTAATCAACTTCAAGAATATCATTATAACCAATAAAGTATTAAGTAAAACATTATTCATTAATACTTTTTATACAATTCGGCTGAAAAATGTTCACATTTTAGTAGCCATTGCTTCCTCTAGAAATTGTTTTATAATCGTACAGTGTTGAAAATAGTTATTTTCAACATTGTATTGAAATTGCTTAGTTTTCAGCATCAGAGGAAGAAATTTTGTCGACCCGAGGGCACCAAGGGGCGCAATTCTTCCGAGATGCTGAAAAGTCCAATTTCAATACAATCCGTGATATATTGAAAATTTGAAATCTAAATTTATATTCACTTGACAACTTCTTCTCTTAGTTGTTTATGTTTAGACCTTAATTTAGTACTGGATTGTCTTTATATTCTTTACTTTCGCGAAAAAATAGCTAATAAATATGTGAATTGTATAAAATTTTGTAAAAGACTGGTTGGAAAAACACATAATTAAATCTACTCGAGTTTAATTATGGTTCATTTTTCTTGCACGTTGTTTAAATAACTATTTTATATTGAACGATTTTAAATATTTTTATAATAATATTCGGGAGATGTTAGATAGTTTTCGTTAAGATAAATTTTGATATGCAATTCTTGGAGGGTATCCAATTCCAAAAAATACTATAATACTTATACTATTTGTGGGGGGTGTGTTGTGTAGGATTGCGGAGCCCTAGTCCTTGAGAGGATTTATCAGAGTCAACACAAAGCTTTTTTCCACTATATTTTGCTTGCTTGAGAATCGACGACTCACATGGTTTCTTTCCTTGATTTTTTCCTCATATAATTTTGAATCTGCTGATGATGGACAATTCAATAACTTGTACAAGAAGAAAGTTATGTAGAATAATTATAATTGTACTAGAGAATAAATGAAACACGTCCTTGTTGGTCACTGGTTCGAACAAGAAGGGAAGTTCTTGCGTTTTTTATTATTCATGTCATATTTTATAATTATTGAAATATTAATAATGTAGTAGGGACAGATATAGGAATTAGGAAATTAGAAAAGGATGGACAAGACAATGCGTTCCAACAATTATTTCTGTCCATTACATTTCTTAAAATATTCACTATATACATATGTGTAAAATAAGGAAAGTATTCCGTTCCTGTTTAATTCGCGAATTCTTTTTTTTTAATTTGGAATTTTTAGAATTTTATATATGATTTTAAAATTATCTCTGCTTATATTTTGAATAAATTCACCGATTAAATTTAAGGGATTTTTTTTTTATTTTAGGGGTGAATGGCTAGTTTACAACGAAGAACATTATTGATAATAATATTTAAATTTGAATATGTATTTAAAAGAAATAAATTGAAATTACTTGGAAACTATATTAAGCTTTAGCGAAACAACCAAAATTGTAATTAGAGGAAAACAAATTAATTACATTAAATTTCATAAATTCTCTGGATAACATCACTTCCATGCTACATCGTGCATTATTCATTTTGGTCGGTCGTCACTTGAAAAAGTCTCTCTATTTCGCTGCGATCGTCAACCTTATTTCCGTGCAAACACTGGGTTTCCTGTCTTTTGGTGGCTTACGCTGAAACCGTTTCGAATTCCGCCGAAAGTGCTCAGTGCGCTGGTGCTGGTGGTGTTGGCCTGAATCTCTGAGAACGAACGCAGATGTGTGCAAAGAATCGCGTGTTCGAGGCCCATCTGGAGGAGAGAAACAGGGAGCATTTACGTGTTTCGGTGCGCTTTGGAGCCCATTGGAACGGCTTTGGCCGGGGCTCTAATTGAGTCATTTCGGTGATTTTGGTCTTGGCACTCCCACACCCAGGCCTCGTAAAACTTTGGCAACGTCACTGATGGCGGGATTCGAACCCAATTTCGCCGGAATTCTTATCACAATCCCCTCTAATCATCAGCGCTCACCTTGACAATAATTCGGCAGCAGCAAAATGTAGTTTAATCTTTAATGTTTGGCAAATAGTGTTTCTCTCTATCTATATCTCTCTTCAGTTCAGTTCCACTTCTTTCCTCAATGAATAGTATGTAGAAATATTGAGTGACGTGAGTCGCGTGCCTTTTGTTTGCGGGCAAAAGTAAAACACAGAAATGGCAATAATATTTCGAATACGGGGAACAAATAGACGATTCGTCGTCAAACTCTATTTGAATACTCCATATTTGAGTCACATTTCAATGAGTGTTTTACAAAAGCATTACTTCCAGTCTCAGTTACAAATCCGCGATCTTTAGTCGACAATCGCGATTACAGCGATCAGTTTTTTTTGTAAAACAATTTAAAATGCGACAAATCCGGTTTTTGTACTCAAGCTTCGCCCAAGAAGTAACGTTTCTGTTCTCTTTATCCAATTCCAATCGCTCGTTATCTGATTTGTTAATTTAATGTGCGCATTGCAGATGGAACAGCAGCATCAAGAGGCACTGGAAATGGAGAAGGAAGAGACACCTGACCACAAGAGCCAACAGCACCAGCCAGACGTGGTTAGGGAGGAGATTGTGGTCGAATCGAACTCACAAATCCATTTAGTGGTGCACCAACAAGCCGAAGATCAACCCTCGACGATCACCACCTCAACCACAGTCACCAGTGACGTGATCACATCTGCTGCGCAGCCAATTAACGTTATCACGACGCAGAAGACGCGCATGATTACAACGTCGGGTAATATTCGGTAAGAGGATCGATCTCCATTAACACTTTATTGCATAGAGGTGTGAATTTTGAACAGAAATAGAATAAGTGCTTGTAAAAGTTTTCTTAACAGACTACAATTTTTTAAAATATTAAATCATTGACTTATTGTCCATAATTTTCGAAATAATATAGATAAAAAATTATTTATTGGAATAATTCATTTTTGATTGTAATATTAAAAACAACATATCAAATTCTGACATTTAAATTAAATAATGTTTAAGCCTCAAGATTTTGTTAAAAGAACAATTTGTTAATTTTAAATAAATTATGTCTTTTTGAAATTGTCAATGTCCAGGAAATATTTTAGTTAACCTAAATGATCCTTTTGGCAAAAATATTAAATATTCAATTAATTGATTTTTATTCCAAAATAAACCAATGCATTAAATGGTTAAAACAATGGATAAATCAATGTGGACTTTTACTTTTTCAGAGAGATAAACGTCAGCGAGGCGAATGACATAGGCAACCACCAGTACGAGGGGAGTAATGAGTACCAGCAGAAGGGTCGCGAGACTCAGATCCACGAAGGCTATCCGATCAGTTCAGAGGGTCTTCAGCCTGTCTACGTGACGTCACACAGAAATTCCACACCCGGAGCGACTCCAGTCAGCGTCAGTTCTGGCATCATTCCCCCGGAACACACCCAGATCATCGTCAGTCCGGAGCTGGCCGGAAAAATTGAGAAAAACAATGGAGAAACGGCACACGTCGTGTCAATGGGTCCCCCGCAAATCTGCCTTCCACAAGGACCTCAGCAAAATCATGACCCGCAAACTGTTTATATGACCGAAGATGCCTACCGGTGAGACTTTATTTTGGAGTTAAAAGATTTAATAAGGAATAGTTATTTAAATATCATATTTGATAAGTTATAGAAACCCAATTTTCTAAATTTTTGGAAATGATGTAATTACTTTTTTTTATTTATCTTTCAAACGATAATTCTTTAACGTAACTCTTACCCTTGGTAAAGGATCAATTTACTGACCCTTACCTTATTTTTTAAAAATAAATTTTCTGATAAATTATATTAACTATATATTGTTATTATATTATTTTAAATGAACAAAAAAATTAGTTCTAAATTTAAATATTCAATTTTACTTATTGAAAAATATCACCTAATTACAATACAATACCTTATTACAATTTAAGTTTACAAAATCATATTCATTAGGTTCATTTATTCTAAAATAGATATTTTATAACGTTAAATACTAAAAATAATATTTGTGGAAAATTCTTTTGAAATCTTTATTTGGTTTAGTTTGCTATTTTCTTACTTTGTAAATCCCAATTAGTGACTATAATTGCTGCTACTCCATTTCAGCCAGTTGATCAAATACGAAGAATACGAGAGTGTTGACCAGCATCCGAGTCACCGGAACTCGCACCCACCTCTGACGCACCACTACCAGTCCCAGCAGTACAGCCGATACCCGGGCTCGCCCAACCGCCTCAGCGAGGTGAAGGAGGAGATCCAGATCTACGAGACGTCGGAGATTGTGTCGCAGGTGCCAATAACCACAGAAAACGGAACAGTCCTGGAGCCGAAGCTGGAATACCATAATCTGGAACCGATTTACTCAGCGGAACAGTATCCCTCACCCACTTCTGGTTATCCATATCTACCGAGCTCTTCTGGCCCTGGCAAGGAGTACACCTTCCTCTCCGGTCCAAGCAACCTGGTCTACAAGGACGCCTCCCTGGCATCGACATCCTATCCAAGAAACCAACAATATTACCAAAATCTGCCCAACGGCCAGAACATGTACGAGACAACCACAGTAGCTGCTGGCCCTTCATCAGCATCGCAGCATCGGTTTCCTTACAACCATCAAGGCTACTACAACGTTGACCAATATGTAAGTCTCAATTTTATTTCAAAATTTATTTATTAAGCATTAATTTCTAATTTAAAAAAAAATTGTTTGAGCTCAAATGTATGGATTTTAGGATTTAAATTATTAAAAAATATTTAAACTAAAATTGAAATTTTTTAAAATGAAATGTCGATTAATCCTGCTAATTCTTTTTGGACTAAAATTGGCGAGTGTAGGAGTGAGACGATCACAATTCATTTAATTTTTTTTTAATTTCTAAAAAATATTGTAATTTTTTAAGACCTAATTTAATTTAATTTTCTGCCAAATTGCTCTACCCATGTTCATTTCCGGTGTAGAGTACTGGAATTTTTTAATTAACAAAAGTTTCAATTCCATTGATATCTTTAGAAACCAGATTTCTTGCTTGATATTTATCTCTTTTCTAATTCTTAAAAAAATACTCGATTTAGTAATTTAATTATATTTACAGTAGAAGTCCGATAATCCGGCATGCCCGATAGTCCGGCATCGCTCCGGAATTTTGGTTTTCTCTCAAAGTGTGTATTTAAACCAAATAAAAACGCTCGAGGGCTATTCGGAAGTTTTCTGAGTAGTTTGAGATCATCCGGAAGCGCTANTTAGTAATTTAATTATATTTACAGTAGAAGTCCGATAATCCGGCATGCCCGATAGTCCGGCATCGCTCCGGAATTTTGGTTTTCTCTCAAAGTGTGTATTTAAACCAAATAAAAACGCTCGAGGGCTATTCGGAAGTTTTCTGAGTAGTTTGAGATCATCCGGAAGCGCTAGATACTCAGAAATTATTGCTTTCTATATCATTACAAATAAATTTTATACTTAACACCAAAAGTCAAGAAAACAGAAAGTCATTCGTAACAGTTTTAAATATAATTGAAATATGTTTTACATGTACATACATTAAAGAAATAAACATTTTTGTATGTATTTGCATGCTGTTTAGTTAAATTATTATTATAATTTTTCATAATTACATACAGTCCGATAGTCCGGCACCGAGCCGGTCCCGAACGTGCCGGACTATCGGAGTTCTACTGTAGTTCCAGATTTCCACAATAAAAATAATCAAATTAAAAAACAGATGATCATTACTCAATAAAGCTGATGATAATTGTAGAATCTTTAAAGTATAGGTTAATGTTATTTAACATTTAAGGCATTTCTAATGCATAAATTTATGTATTTTAAAATATCAATCATTAGTAAAACCGTTTTGTTTATTTTACAGCCCGTAATTTTAGATGGCCCCCTTACTTCGGAATACGGTGTGAATGGCTGGTCCTCAGGTCCCGGCTACGAAGAGCACAACGGGCAGCTGTTGGCCGCGAACGAAGCTAGGGAGTGTGTGCAGTGCGGTAGTCCGGCTGCTGCCCATCGCATGGAAACTGGGCAGTACATTTGCAATATATGCGTCAACCGATCCCATCCCATGACCAGCAGAGTCCCCAGTCGACCGCCCAAGCCAAAACCAGCCCCGGCGCCAAACAACAATCGCAGGACGGGAGTTGTCTGTGCCAATTGCAACACCACCACCACCACTCTCTGGCGAAGGAACAACGCCGGTGAACCAGTGTGCAACGCCTGCGGATTGTACTATAAATTACATAATGTGAGTTTACTAGGGAAAATGTATTAAATTGATTTAAAATTAATTGATTAAAAGTGACACATTACGAAGTCCAAATCAATATAAAAAGCTAGATTTCGATACGAGATTGTGAAAAGTATTTTTTAGGATTTTTTTTAAAGGGAGTTGAGGTTTAGATGTACTTTACCTAATTAAATCTAATTTTAGCTTATTGGATATATAATCTAAATCTTATAATAAACTATTTTTCAATATTTCAGACCAATAGACCTACCTCGATGAGGAAAGAGGGAGTCCAGACGCGTAAACGGAAACCAAAGAGTGCCAATACAGCTGTGCCAAAAACCCAACCAAGTGGTAGTCCCCAATTAAAGACAATTAAATGTTGTTAACAATGTGAATTTTGCAGAGAAAATATTGCCATCGATGATCCAAAATACGTCCGAGATAGGGAAGATTCACCAGCAGATGCAGCATCAGCCACCGGTGCAGTCGCATCCCCCGGAACTGAATACTTACATTGCGTCATCCAGTCCGGCACCACCCGCCTTGCCTCGACACATTAAGTGAGTCTCTATTACGATTGGTTATAGATTTATTAGTTTCATAAACAAAGAGTTACAAATATGACAAATTATTTATTTAGAACATGCAAAATTAGCGCTATAATAATAATAATGAATTTTGTGGAGCTTTTGCATAAAATTGTATTCATTTTAAAACAAGATTTATATAAAGTTATTACCAGTTACGAAGTTTAACAGTTATTTTTGATGCTATAGTTATTTGCCTTATAAGGGTGTAAATGAGACGCTTTTAACTAGGAAATGAGTGTTAAAAACAAGCTATTATGTGAGTTTTTCATTGTTTCAGAGTTTTTCACTTTCCATAAAAATTCACGTAAAACTAATGCGGTGGTCACACCGAAAAGTCAGCCGGTTTACTGCTTTTGGAAGAACCATTTTAAAAATCCAATTTCCCAATTAATTGTTATGATTAGGTAATGAAATTGCATGTTTATGGAATCTTTGTTGTACTGGCTATTTTATGCAATTTCCAAACTTAAAATAGAGAAGGTATTAGCGACGGTTTGAAATTTGGCACGGTATCAGGAAATACCGTTATGCCCGTTGACTTTTGAAAGATAACACCAAAGCAGGATCCAATATGGTGCCGAGAAATGCAATAAAGCAATTTCTCCTTCAATATCAGTTAGCCTGAGCTGCACATTTGTGCAGTTTTGTGGTACTACTTGACCTGGATTAAAAATTGTACCGATTTTTTCTCAAAATGGCGCCGAAATGTTTACTATAAAACAAATTTATTCGTAGGTTTTTTTTCACTAGTGCTTAAAAGTGACGCCTAATGAAACTTAAATCGATGTTGAAAAGTTAGTCTTTCGATACACAAGAGAAAAAAAATAATAGATATCTTCTTTACCACCAATGTATAAATGCTCTGTGTTTTTAAATGTTATTCACAAACACTTATTTTTTTAAAAGACACTTTTTACAAACCAACTAAATTTATAAACATTGAAACTAATTAAATCAATTTTATATATCCAAAACGAACTTACAATCCTATGCATTAAAAAGGAATTCAAATAGATTTAACACTTATTGCAGTCTGGAGGGACGGTCGCTGAACAACGGGGAGACGACCACCAGTGTTATAACCAGTACCGGAGTGGCGGAGAGGGCGAACAATCAGCGCCAACAGCAGCAGCAGAGCCAGTCCCAGCCACCTCTGCAACAGAGCCAAATGAACTAGCTTTATAGTGCAAATATCGTAATAAAAATATCCATCTTAATTTTAGTAATCATCATAACGTACTTAAAAAGTGTTGCTAGTCATTTAAGATTAAGGGGGATGTTTAGTGGAGAGATCAGGATTCCGAGAGAAACAAAATTAAATCAATAAACTTTAATCCCATTATCATTAGTTATTATTTCTCCATTTGGTAATTTGATTGAGCTGCCTATAATTAATGTAAGTATATGATTATTTTAGAACCGGTGCACAGTGAGTATGTTTATATGAAATATAAAGTACTTAAAAATATAATGATATTATATATTTATATGCTTTGATTGATGACTGAAATATAAGGTATTATTTAAGAAATAAATTATATATCCTTTGATATATCCAATTTAAATTAAAACACGGGCTTTTTATTAGTCAAAGTCGCTGATCATATTAAGTCATGAAGCATCTGTTGTAATACGCCATCATCTTCCTCCTTCTGTCAAGCTTTGTTTGCTATTGAGTTTGATTAAAAAAATACTTTAAACTGAGGGAAAAAGACTTTTAAAGTAATTAAGTACGTGTAATAAGTATCTAAGATAATAATATTATGTGTTAAATTGGAAAAAGAAAGCTGTTTTATGCCAAAATGTGGAAGTAATTGCAAAAAATCTACTGGCGTTTGTTTTTTTGTTAGTCCAAAAAAAAAATAAAGAAATGGTATAATTTTTTAATGTAAAAACTAAAAAGTATAGTCAACAAATAAACGTGTAGTGATCATTTTGAATCAAACTTTCTCAAACGGACCAACGTCTCTAAATAAAATCCGCGCGACCTTATTTTTAATTAACCTTGATTATAATGAAAAATATGTATATACTTATAAAATAACTTGATGATGATGTTGGCACTACAACCCAGGGCGGGTCTTGATCACCATAATCACGAGCCTCCACTCCTCTCGATTCACTGCCACGTCTCTCCAATTGTGGACTCATAGTTCTCTCGTGTCGTTGTCTACACCGTCCCCCCATCTGAAACGCGGTTGTCCCGGTTTTCTTGTTCCATCGGGATTTGCTGTAAAAACCTTCCATGTTTAAAATATCTTATTTATTTTAATCAAATTAAAATTTAAAAGATAAAAACCATTCCAAATTATTAACTTAAAATTTATTTAATACAAATGTTTTATAGGATTTGCCAAATGAAAATGAAATAAAATATTCAAGTTTTTTAATTCTTTAAATAATACCATTCCAATCAATATTTTTGATATTATTTAATATAACAGATATTAATGTTACATTTTTTTAAATTTTATATAGCAGCATATTTAAATAATTTAATAATTGAAATCTAATTTTTTAATAAAATGTTTGTGTTATTTCAATTTAAACTTAAGTAAAAAAATAATTGTATTCCGTTTATTTAGAATTCATCCAATGCGCACTAAAATAGGCATTTAATGGTGAGCTTATCGGTATTCAACTACTCTAGTGCAATAAAATCTTGTCCAAGAATTAATTAAGCGATTAAGCCAGGAGGGACCCCTTATCGGCCAACCATTTTATTAATTGAGTTTCGTTCATGAGTGCAAGTAAAATAGCTTAGCTGAGCTTGGCTCTCGCGATTTTCTGGAATTTGCATTTGAAATGCCGCATTTTGCCGGCGTTTGTGCCTTATTTGGCCAGACGTTGTTTTATTCATTTATTTTGTGTAATAGTAAAGAGTATGATTGAAAAATTTGAATGTCTCCATAAGCAGTAAAATTTATTTCATTATTAATGTAGTCTAGAATCATAAAAGAATATAGTTTTATAGCTGGCGGTATGTTCGTACAGGATGTGGCGACATTTCTCGTCCGGTTGTAAAATTGGCAATTGGTTTCTTCCTTTTGCATTTGGGATTTGGGAAATTCCATTTACCTGCATAATGTGCAGTATACAATGCAGTATACAATAAAGTAGAAATGTTGGAACAGGTGGGTTTAGAACCATATTTCATTTATTGGGCTAATTTTATACGGAAAATTTTCAATTATAGTGAAATAAAAAGTAAATTAATTAATCTTTATCCTACAGTAGAACACTTAGCCTAGTTGACTTTGAAGAGTTGTACGATCCGTTGTAATAGTTTGCTAGGGTCGAAAACTGGGCCTTACGGAAAATGGTATTTCTAAAATATTAAAATCAAAGAGAATTTTATTTAGAATTTGCTATTAAGATTAAAAATCTCATTTTCCCCCTCCTCCAATTTCCCTATCTGTTAAACGCTATAAGCAATACAAGTCTGGAAGACAACCAACCAATATGTCAAAGCCAAAAATTCGTTGAAAGTTAGAGTTAATGATAATTCCCTACGCTCCTGGAACCATGGACAAATTTGGCGTGTTTCTATTGAGCACATTTTTCCTCAATGAAATTCGCGATATTTTTCTGTTAAGAATTACACAAACCAGAAACGAAATGATATTGGGCAATAATTTTTGAGGGCGAATGAGGTGATTTGAATATAACATAAAGGCTGTTCAGCTTCTTCACAGGCTTTTGCTACGCAGCAGTTGAATGACATTCAATTTGGTCAACCGAAAATTCCCAATAATGCAAAATTCAATAATAAATATGTTAATTTAATAATTGCTCAATATTGCTAATTCTATAATTTCGCAATATTGTTTTGATATTTCAACAACTTAGTTATTAACAAGCCCCAACAGTGCTGTTCTATTACAGATTTAATGTTTCCTGCTTTACTGCTGGTAGACAGCCAAACAAAGGCCTTAAAACAGTATTAGGTATTATATATGTAATTATTTTCAAAAATATGTTTCTGCATCAAATTTTCACAATAAAGAGTAGGAAGAAGAGCTTATAAAGTCACTACCGTTGTTGGAAAAGGTTTCTAAACTATTACTGTCTGTTTGATTCCAAAATCAAGCTAGATTTTGAAATGAATTTATTTCTTACAGATAAATATTAGCATTAGATCGTTTATTACAATTACTCCGGGACCTTAATGATTTGATTAATTAATTCCATTGTTTCAATACAGCGATTGATTTATAATGTATTTATTTAATGTCAGTCCTAGGAATTTTGTTTCTATAAGCCGATTTCTTCCAATATCCGGTCTGCTTCAGTTATCAAAAATATTAATTTCTCTCATTAAACCAATCTTAAATTGGATAAGTAGAATAATTATAACACACACACCACCTAATTTATAATTTGATTGAAATTTAATTTGAATTAAAATATCATTTGCCCAATTTAGGTTAGGTATCTCATATAAGATAACTAATGGTAACATATATTTATCGATTTATTTGGCAAAATGGCAATTAATCTTAGATATCCAATTGATTAATATTATGACTCTTATTAGTTATTTCGTAATAACGTCAGTATGGTATGAAAATAGCAATCATCATATTCACTGAATAAAAATGATAAATAACAGTTTTCGGAGAGTCAGATATTGTTTTATTTATTACTCTTGTAAAGTAATTTATAATGTGAATTTACGGCCTTGTAAAGACGAACCAATTAATTTTCTCAACACGAGAGTAAACAAGTTCAAGCACGATGGCAATAATTACAGTTGAATTGTCGTGAATTATGAGAGGAGAAAGAGTTTCCCATTTAATTTTTTGACGATTGAGGATGAGAATTTGACAATTCCCATGTCCCATGAGAGGAATTAACAGGATTTTGATCTCATATTAAGTTTATGGTGAGAGAGAATGTTTCATTTTCTTGAATTAATTCAATCATTGATTAATTAGTGAAAAGTTATCAACAGTAAATGATTTTCTGACTCACCTTGTTGGCCTTTCTTTTCCCCGAGACCTGGGAAAGGAATTTCTTAGTCAACATTTTGGATCTGTTTGGGAGTCCTATTTGAAAGTAGTCGCTTGACAGGCTGTAATTTGATTTTTGGAGTGCCTACAAATTTCTATGGCAGTCGAAAGATAATGAAAATAGAGCAGCAGCGATTTGAGATGAAAAGTTCCGCCAGGAGCAGTCACAAAACACTTGTAAGCCACTTGACATGAGTCTGGCGTCTCCAAAAGCCACCTTTCCATCACTAAGTGCAGAGTAATTTCGTTAAAGGATTATTGCTGCGGTCGCCCTAAAAATTAAATCAATAATATTTATGATTGCTATGGACTAGAACGAAAATTTTGGAGACGATTTTATACTGTACAAAAAAATTGAATTAGATTTGAAATCAGTAAATTCAATTTATTGATATTAATTAAATAAAGAAAGACCTATTGTTTTAATTTAAATATAACGTTTTAATTAAATCTCTTTCAAAATAGAGATAGCAAGATATAGATTTTCCAGTGGAGTTGGAAACAAAAACAATCTGAAGGAGCGAACTAAATTTTAAATTTGAATTCAAGAAAACGAATATAAATAAAATTTCGTATCAAACACGGTCGATGAGCATTATTAAACATATGTTCCTTGTTTAAAGCACTCGCTACGGTCGTGGTTTTAAATAACCCTAGTTTTTAATAAAGGATTGATTATCTTATCGACCTTGTTGTACGCATAACTATTATGTTATACCTATAAAAATAATTAGCAAAAATGCTCATCTGTTGAAAATGATGTCTCTATAGAATTATTTTTCTATTAGTAATTGTAGTCATTTTAATAATGACAATTTCCTTTAAAAGAACGCAAGCAATTTAAATATAATTTAAATTTTAACATTAGCCATCATTTTAAAATTAGTGTTGAATTTTTATTTTAATATTAGTTAATAATTCTACCATTATTACTTAAATTTGGGAATAAATCTAAAATATGATATAGAAAAAGTAATTTTTAATCTAAAGATTTTCGAAACATTCCATAAATGTCCCCAGAAATGATTTATTTCATTGATTTTCCACCACCGGGAGCCATTTTTCTTCAGCTAATCCCCATCCAAGATGCATGGCTGCAATCGAAACGGGCTTTTTATACTGTGTCTCGACGCTATTTATCAAAAGCCAGTAAATGCCTACATACTTAATCCAGCACGCACAATCACATGGGATCACAGCAGACTCGTGCAAATCGCAAAGTTAATTGATTTCAATTTTTAGAGTCAACCCATTTGAATAAATTGTGCAAACTTTTTTTCATCATCTCTATACACACAGCATTTTATGTGTCTCTGGTTTACAAATGAAGAATCGCGATTATCTCGTTGGCAACTGTAATTTTTTTAGACAAAGTAATTTTTATCAATGTCGCGTGTGAAGGCGAAAAACTAGTCGGCAAAAATTCGCGCATTATTTTCTATACACATATATTCCTGGTGTGGGTTAGTCATAGTCATCACAAACGATCATTTATTTTTATTAAGATTGTAATTTTCTTTTATGATCACTTTTTTTGCTTATTATTAGAATTTTTAAAGAATGTTATTTGTTTATTAAATGAAATAATGAACTAAACAATGGATAATAAAATTTAAGTGTGTGTATAAATTGATAAAAATTCCCAAAAATATTTTTTTTTGGAAAAGTCTAACAGCAATTGAATACGAAAAGAATCATTTTAATGACCTAATTTGTGTAATGGGCCAAGAACACGCGATTTTCTTACACTTTTTTGATAAAATAGATTCATTCAAATAATAATAATTATTAAAATATTTAGGAAAATAAATATTTCATTTAGTTTTGAATTGAGTTTACCGAAATATCGAGTTTTTACATTTATAAGATATGTTTAAAAAAATCCCTCTTCATTCATGTAAGGAACTTGGGGTAGTCTCAACCTCAACCAACGGGTTTGAGACTTTTCATGACTATGTTTTTCAGCGTATTATTAGTCAATTAAAAGCACCTAACCCGGTTGTAAACGGATTCAGTGAATCCATCCATTTTATTTATATTTTTGCCCCATACCTCCCACGAACTCCGGGGAGGCAGTCCAGGGGGCTAACCACTAGCCTATACAGGCGGATCATAGTAATTTACAATGAAATGCTTATATATTAGAATACAGGCTATTCTATATTGGGACAAACGCATCTCCATAGACAATGATTACGGCTCCTACTCGGCATCTACTTTCCGAGTGCATTCTTTCCTGTATCTCTTCAGACCTCTTCAACTAGGAATTTGCTAAACTTGCATTTTTATTCTTCATCGCGATTTTTCAATTATATTTAAGTAGCCCATTCTCGGTCTTTGATGGCCTGTGTTCCGAAAAGAACGGCGACTAGTCAAGGAAATCAGAGATTTTTGGCCATAAATATATTAACATCTCACTGTTTGCCGCGCGTTTAATTTACAAGGACATACACAGAACTTTTAACTAAATTGATTACACTTTCTCAGAAACCAATTAAAAATCGACGACTGAAAAGGTGACGTATTTCGGTGGAATGTCTTTTCTGTAAGTATAAACCAAAAAGTATTAAATTTTACAAAATTTGCATTAGATTAATAATATTTTTATTAATAATGAGGTGATCCCAGATTTTTCCTTCTTTCTTCTTGTGCACTATACTCGTAATACGTTGGCAATCAAATCTTCCATCCTTTCCTTGACTTCAGTTATTGGAAATAGTTCCTCTGTTTAGCTCATACCATTCCCTTAAGTTCTTCATCCACGATGTTTTTCTTCCCTGACTGTGTCGGCCTTCAATTTCACTTTTTTTTTACTAATTTTAATTTAAAATTAAAACAATTACAAGATTTTTTGAAAGATAACTAATTGAAATCTTTACCTAACTATTTTATTTCTAAAATCATGGTAAACTATTTGATAGTAAATATGGTACAAATTTGAATATTCAATTAGTTGTACTGATTTATAAAATTTAATTTTAATTCGGTTTTAACATAAAAAGCCAAAAGAACCCAAATTTGATCCAAAACCTTTTTGCAGAATCTATTTTATAAAACATTTGAACAGTCATTCAATTTATTATGGTTTATAATTTATTTTATTTTTTTATTCAAATCAATTTTAATATAAATGGAATAAGATATTTTAGTTGTAGCGTTTTTGCAATTAAATTCTTGGAATCCAATTTTAAAATAAATAATTATTTTTGTTGGAACTTATTTAAGGTTTATGATGGATTTATATTTCTGTAAATAAAGAAACTGTATGAAAACATTGAAATAAATATAAACGGAAATAACAAACTCATAAAAATGCCTTTGTGCTTTATTCCACCATTGTTCTAAAAACCTTAATTACAATAGTTAAAAGAATAGTAACTCCAATTTTCGGACACACTCGGAAAAAATTACTTCAAAGCACACTTTGATAGAACGAAAAGAAACGAGAAATTAATTGAATAAATAAATTAGGCAGAGAGAAACTCCTCTTTTTAACACAACTCTGCTGGCATTTTCATATATAAATTAATTCTTCTCTTTGGCGTTCTCGCCTCTATATAAAACCAGCAATCCACCAACACGTTCACAGGCCATAATTTTTTATTCTCTTTGTTCATTTTTCATTTTTTGTATATTTTTCTTTCATTTTTCGGGATCGATTTAGGGTTGAATTTTTGTTATTTATTTATTTATAGATCTGCCCCCAATTATGGTTTAATTTTTGAATGGCTCTGGTATGGTGTATAGTAGAGAAATGATGGGTGGCCACGTAGTCTTTGGGGAATATCTTTGCGATTAGACAAAAGATAATTATGCAGATTGGGACTTAAAATAGACGTTTTTGGTGTGTGGATTTTCGGAGACCCATCCGACCGTTTAATTTAATTTACAAACTCTGTGGTTTAATTAGAATGTGAGAAGATGGGCGCTACCGGTTCAGTGATTTTTGATAATTTCCGTCGATGAAAGGTCAGTTTTGTCGAGGTTTTTATAGTAGAGGCTCGTGGAATTCTCCCAGGAATTCCGTCCAATCGTCTTCTAAACCGAGTTGGTGACTCACTGCGATCGATTTTCCGGTTCTGTTTCGAAAACTGATTGCGGCGCACCGATAGAAGATAAAAGCCGAAATGTATCGATCCCGAGATTTATGGGTCTCCTTGCCCGATTACCGCACAGAGCAGAGCCCGGGGCACACATTCCCAGAAATTGAGTCAAAATTCCATGAAATAGGCGCCAGCCACTTGAAAAAATCAAAAGGCGGCTTTGACAATTATAAAAGAAAAAAAGAACAAAAAACAAACAAATTTCATTATGTAAATGAGTCAAGGGTTGCTGTGTGTGACATCTAATTTAACAACATAATCTGATGGCTGCATTTAAAATTCCATAGCCAGATGGTGACGATTTGCCTCTTTCTTTTGGAACCGAATTTGGGATGAATTTTCATAATAAAATTTTAAAAAAGCGGATCATAGTTTTTTGGCTCTAATATTTAAATAATTCAACAGTTTGTTGCGGTTTGAAAATATAACATTTTGTAAATTTAAAATTGGTTTCATTATACATATTTAGGATTGATTTAAATTTATATCTACTTTAAAGAATTTGAATATTAACTATAAATTTTGTTATTGATTTAAAGTAAATTCTGAACATGTTAAAAAAATTCCCATTAATCCTTCTGCAACCAACGGGATTAGACTTTTCATAATTTTTTTCAGCGTATTATTAGTCAACTAATAGCGCCTAGACCGGTTGTAAGCGGATCCAGTCAATCCGTCCATTTTATTTATATTTTTGCGTCATTGCCTTATAATTTGCTAGAAATATTTTTCGGTAATGTTATTGATTTACACAAACTTTTTTCGTGCGAAAAATATCCGCCCAGGATTCAATCCTATGGATCCCAAGATGCACTAACTATTTGACTATAGAGGGAATGTTGTGAAAATATTTAATACACGTATATAAATCCTTGTTGTTAAAAATCATTTCTCTTTGTGCACAAAGCATATTAATAACAATAATATCAAATAACATTCTGTAGCATTTACAGAAACATTTCTTATTTATTGATTATAAACCACAACATGGTAATTTCATACAAAAGCCGACTGACTTTACCAACTTTGACTGTGTCTCTGGCCTTCTTTTCGTTTTAAATGTATTGTGACTTGTAATTTCCAAATTGACACGTTCGCCAACTAGAATATGACAAGTGAATTAAATTTGTGCACATAGAACCTGGAAGATGTGTCATCAATAAAATAATGGCAGTTATCAGATTTTTTAGTGAACCTCCTTTATATTTTACCAAAACCATTTATTTTTATTGGTATTGGTTTTGTGTACAAATATAATTTGAATTCCAGTAAAAATCCAATAATTGTATTAATTATTTTACCATGTCTTTAGAGACGTTTTATTACTAATGCCAAAATTTAAGATTGATTTAATAGTCAGATGTGATGTCGTGCCGAGAAAATGTTTTGCATTTTAAAGTCATTTTTAATAATTTTTTAAAACTATTGCAAAAATTACTCGTTTTGTTTTTAAATTAGAAAACGATGAGAAATTCTTGACTCTTGTTAAACTTTAACACTTTTAGCATTATATAATTCATAACATGTTATAAATAATTCGGTTGTAGTGGTAGGTATGACAAAACTATTAACTATTTTCCTAAAAATAAGTCAAATAATAAAAAAACACAAGTTTATTCTTCATAACTAAATAAATCTTTGTTCAACAAAAAGCAGCCCATTTGGAATACTCGTCTCGTATATTGAATAAGAAGTGGGGTTTTTTCAAGTGTGACTGACTGATGCGGTTTTGCGGTGGCTTCTGGTTTCTTTTATCTGCTTATCGGATTCGCAAACTGATGCTTAATACACTTCCACGCGGAGAAGTGTGACTTTGATAACAGAACAAATAAATAACAATAAAAAATGAGAAATATGCAGATGGCCACATACTTTTTAAGCTCTCTTTATGACTTTATGGTCTCGATAAGTTTTATATGGCTGTATAGTTGCTATAGTTCCCCCTCCCCTCTGATTCTTATAATTCTTAGTGAGAATTATAAGAATAATACTAATAATGATGCGGTTATAAAAATGTTTGGATAAATGTTTAATGAAAAGGCCAATTTCACTGGCGAGTAACTTTTATTATTCCCGTGGATTGTTGTTTTGATGAGAGACGCGGTCTTTGGAGCGACGGACAAACGACACATGGTACTGAACTGACTGAGAACGGAGTGTGAGTGGGGAAGGGTGTAAAGTTAATTTCCTAATGGATTATGATGGCAAATTTTATTATCAAGCACTAAAAATTAGTGATTTGAATAGAAGAGAGAGAAAGAGTGAGAGAATTTACGTTTGCGGCATTTTTTTGGACTTTTAACTACATTCATACAATTATACAATCAATTAGGCTATCTATGTTTTTTTTAGTATTATCATAAAAGGTTTATTGTGTATAATCGTGTTTTCGTTTAAAGAATGCTAATTAAACACCGCGTTGAATGCTTCTTGAATAAAAGTTAGAAATTTATGATCAATAATTTAATCGCGCGCTTATTAAGGAAATGAGAGAATATCTTTTCATAATTATCAGTTAATATAACTTTTTGCACTCTAATGGATAGTAGCTTTTTTATGTATGAGAAATTTTGCGAGTTGATGAAAAGAAAAATGGGACTTTTATTGTGCAAAATCAATTTGGCTAATGGTTTCTGGTAACCCATTTATTAAGTTTTATATTAGTGTCTTATTTACAATTTAAATTTAAACGAATTGTTGGGAAATTGTGAAAAAGAGAAATTATTTGAAATTTTTTAGAAGCACTAATTATAATGTTATTTAATTATGTGATTTGTTCTTAAATAAATAATTTTTAAATGACTTGTCTTTATTATCTTTTTGAAATATCTATTTCTTTTCTATAAATAAAAATAACTGAAAAATTATAAACATTAGAATAATTCGACCGTTAACCCTCTTTGGAAGATTTCTGTTTATTATCCCAATATCATTGAATGGTGATAATTATTTTAATATTCAATTTTTTGATGTGGTGTTTTAGATGTTAGAATTAGAATCCACATATTAGTAAGACATATAACGAAACAAAGCATAATAATCCATTTATTTAGATAGATATAGTAAGTAATTTTAACAGCATCGAATGATATCTTTTCTTTGCATTTTCTTTTTTTGGCTTCGATATCAAATTAGTGGAATATCTTTCCCATGGTGAGATGTTTTATATAATATTGAATATTAATTTCAATTCAAATTTCTCGTTATATTGAAAAACAAAATTTAATAATTTGTAATAATTTTAAAAACTTTTGAAAATAAACACATTTGGCTCAATTTAGTAGTCATATCTTATACAAGTCATGATTTTACGATCAAAGACATGCAATCGAGATTACATAAAAAAATTAATTTAGTTTTTAATTTATAGTCGATAATTCGAATCCCCAAGGGACCCTTACAATATTTCGAATTATTGAGAGTTCGAATTATTGAGAGTTCGAATTATTAAGCGGTTCCATTCCATGCTGCTCAGTAATATTTTCTAAGCAAAAACCTGTCAATAAATAGAGTTTAACTTCAGCTATAAGAATTTTAAGAACTATTTTATAATATTATTTTAGGATAACAAATAAAATTAATAATTGGAGAAGAACATAAAAATCCCTATTTGGAGTCTATTATTAAATTAATTAAACTATAATTTACTGAGATAGCGAACTGGCACATCCTATTGCGTTCTCTATTTCTGCTCTGTTTCACCTTGGTTATTATTAAATTGACATTCTTAGCACACCTTTCCTTTGTTGTTGGCCTGTTGAATATAAAAAGAATAGTATGGAAGAATAGCAACAACAAGAGGAAAAAAGCATTACCAAAGAAACGACAAAACCATCCCTTAACAAACTGCCGATAAGAGTCTAATCGTAAATTGTCCACACCTTGAAGACGGTGTCCAAGAACGACGATGGCCAGAGAAATCATGTTTGATGAATATTAGCAAAGGTATTCCTTATAGGGAAATTAATTTTCTGGTCGACAAAACCGACAACGATGGTCGAAGAATTTATAGGAAAAAAGAGAAAGACATTACCAGCGAAACTTTCTCTTTTGTAAGGATATTTATTTCGCTAGAAATTCATCAAAACAATATTAGGATAATTTAAAGTATCAAAAACTGTATAACTTAATTCAAAACAAATATTGTGAGAGCTCTCCCCCCTATCACTATTACTGGCCCTAACTTATTTATTGCTATCGGTATAACAATTGCATAATTTTATCTTCAGGTGCATTATAATGGGATAGGAAAGAAGTGGTTTTAGACTTGTCACTAGACTAGCGCACACCGGGGTAGATCTGGTCACTGTTTAGGAAAGGATCAATGTTACTAATATAATATGTACGGTTTGAGTTGCCAGAGATATTTTTCTTTAAAAAGATTTAATCATAAGTAAAAATTTCATAAAATTCTCATCTTTTCATGTTTTTAGTGTGGTTTTCATATTACATATTAGTTTAGGTTTGAAGAATCAATAGATAATAGAAGTGATCATTACTTAATTCCAGAAGGAACATGAACAAACATTTGTTGGATAGTTGTGAAGTTGTTGAATAAACCAATGTTTTGTTTTAAAATTTATTTTTAGAATTAGTTTAAAATGCATACAGTATTGTATAAAACATGGTCCATACACATTATTGCTTATTACCATTAATAAAACACTTGGTAAGCTCGTGATTTTAAAATACACACTCATCTGAATTTATCGACCTAGTTGTGTAAATAACTTTTAACTACTTTTTTTTAATAGAGCTTAGTTTGAAAATGAAAAGTCGAATTCAAGATCTTTTTGGATTAAAAGCCTTAATCTAACTTCCAATTTACATAAAATTCTAACGCTAACCAAATTAGGCTTAGAAGAATAATATGACTTGATGAAAATGCCATAGTTCATAAATTCTGGAAATAAATCTAATTCTGGATTAAATCAATAATGTTTCTTAAGAGTAAGGCCGGGGTCTTGAAATGTTCTGTCACTTTTTCCTTATCAGAACCTATTCCATTTCCTGAATGAAATCAATTTCGAAATAAAACTAGATTAACGACAATTTCTGTAGGCTTCAATAGTTTTTGAAAGTTCAAGCTTAATACCGTAACTCGTTTTCCCGATACCGAAATTACTCGTATCTAAATTCCATAATCCACCACGTGCAGTTAGGCGATTCAAGCAGATCTATTAAAACATACTTAAATCTATTTGCATAATTGCTAAACTCTAATCAAAGAGATTTTTAAGACTAATTTCGAAAGCTTTGTAAATGTCATTTGAAAGTTTTAAAACATTAGGTTTGTTTAGTTTTTTACACATGTTTTTTCTTCTAAACTTGGATTTTACCCAATTTTTATTACATTAATTTGTATTACCAGGTTAGAGTTTTTCTTATAACAACTTCAATTATATGAAAAACGTGGAAATTCACATGACAATTTATTTAAAATAATATTTAAAGAAATTACAATTTCCATTTAAAAAACTTAGAGTATTTGATAACAGCAATAATTATTATTTAATTTAACTACTTTCAAAACTATACTTTGGTTTAATGTTTAATAACTTTTCAATCAATTATATTAATAAAGATAAAAACACGCCACTTTAAATAAAATTTTCATCATTGTTAAAATTACATAATTTATTATTTACAGATAAAAACCTTGTATATGCTAATTTTCACATTCATAATTTTTTTTGAATTATATTAGATTTTCCTTAAAATGGATCAAAGTAGGAATAAAAATACCGAAATCTTTTTAACCCGTTTAATACCATTACTTTCGATTAAGTTATTATAAAAAGAACTCTATAAAAAGAAGTATTTAAATACATTTGCCTTTTTTATATATGATTGTATTTAGTTTCGTATCTTGGGAGTGGTGGAATGTAAACATTTAAAGCCGGCTCCTCTTTGCGATAATTAGGCTTTTATTACAAAAACAGAATTTATTAATAATTCTTAATAAATATCTGTTTTATTACAATTTTATTAAATAAACTCGAAAGTAAAAAGAGAGAAATTAATTAAATTAATATTAGTTAAAGAGGGAGGTAAAATGGGCGTGGCCTGTTGTGTTCAAAGTAAAATGGTGTCGTATTCGATAAATTTCTACCACCACCACACGTTTTTCGGTTTTACCTGGCGGTTTGTTCCAACTAAAAATATACCCATGAGCAGCAGCTCGCTTCTCTGGGTATGTTTAGCTTTTGTTACCACACTGAACAACACAACAACAGTCAGAGTTTAGCTTTTGAGCCATATTGAGGTGTCGCGCGTCTCTCTGTCGGTATTTTTCTCTTCTTTTCTGGTTTTTTTTTTTGCCGGAAAAATAAATGGTCATTATTTTGATTAAATATTAAAAAAGCAGGCGGCGACGAGATAAGTGGATAATATTTCTGTACTCGACCGGATAACAATTTGTCCGTTTTGCGTTACTCTTATCACAAACAACAACTAAAACGACGACAAGGAAAACAGTGATATTGATAAGTGGCAAGTGGAGTGAATTCGTCATACAATTTAAATCAGAGTGTTGATTGTGGTGAATTTTTAGCATTAAATGAGAAATAAAAAAAAAGTGGTTACTTTGATTACAAAGGCGAGATTATGATGAATTGTAGTGAGTAATACAAATCGGTTTGCTGCGTTCATATTTTGGTTTTAAAGGAAATCTGAAGGAATCTTGTACAAAAGCACACACACAGAAAAAAATTGGCCCAACTTCAAGTGAATAGAGATAAGAGAGATTCTCGAAATCTGGCCACAGTTCTCTATGGTGATTTAGGCGAGTGTCGATGATGAATTCGGTTCGGAAATTCCCTTATCAGCATTATGTGGGAGCTATTCTTTAGTGATACTGTTTTTTCCATTCCGATTTGATCTTTCTGCCAACGAGTCGACGTCTCTGCCCCCATTTAACAACACATTCTGTTTTTATAATACTTGTGTGATAGCCAATTTCAATTACTCCCATAATCAAGTGCGAATTCAACAGATAAGTGGTGAATATCAATATTGAATAGAGTGCAAATCATCTGACAGGCGTTTATCTTCAGATTAGGTAAGTCTTTTCACTAAATTGATGTTAATTTTGAAAAATGGGCGTTTATTTTATCAGAAATGTTGATTGTCGACAAGAAAGTTCTTTGCTATTATGTGGAAATGGACAAAGACAAAGATTTTAAATAAAAATCAAATTAAATTACTGTATCATCATCATAAGTTGAGTTTTTAAAAATTCCTTTGATCTTATTTTATATTTTGATTAATACATTTATTACTTTAAACCATTTTTTTAAAATATCGAATAAATTGGTTTATTTAAAATATAGAGATGCGAAAAAAATTAATAACGCCGCTTATAAAAACTTGCTATTTACCTTAATTCGAAATTTATTAAGCCTAACATTTTAAAAGTTGGTTTGCATAATTGTCTTGTTATATATTGGCTTTCTGGAAATAAAAGATTCTTTTATAGTAAAATGTAAATATTCAGAGTGAAGTAAAAAAAACTTGCAAGAAATTAGGGAGCATTGATTCGCATTTGATAAAAAAATAAATAGATTTATAATATTTAAATAATAATTTAAAAACTAGGGACAATTTAAAGCATTGTGGAACAGAAAAGCGAATGATAACAAAAACTGATATATTTTTAATGTCTTTTTTGGGAAGTGTGGGAAATCACTGATTTCTACATTCAGATGTTATTCAATAACATAAGATACCAAAATTAACATGAAACACATAGAAGAAGCCTAAAATGTGCCACTATATAACCCATAATCAAAGATTGCAAAAACTACCCTTTTAAGATATTTTTTATATTTTTTTAATTATTATATTAAGTAAAAATCACATTTTTTTCAGAAGGACTTGTAAAATTGATGAAAGACTTATTTCTAATATTTTGAAAAGAGTTTATTAAAAAGTATTTAATAGTTGGCAACGTAATCTTTCTTTAAATTTAAATATACATTAGGAAATGGCTAAAAAATCTTCCGCAATAGAAATTATCATGATTACAAATCAATCTTATAAATACCTATCCAAGTATTATCTTAATTTTTTAATTGTTTCTGGCATTTAAGACTAACCTACGATTGTTTAAAATATAAAAAAGACAATACTTTACAAATTCCATTTGAATTTAAATTTTTAAAACATAAATTAGTTGTTAACTTAAAGAATCCGACCAGTTTGTAGTTAAGGCAGACGCCTTTGATCTTGATGAATAATTGACTCCTTAAGTCTAACCCGAAATTGGACGGTATGTTAAGTGGTTTTATTGATACGTCTTTAGAAAAGTGTCGCCAGTGAGTGAAAAAAAAGAGACACGGTTTTGTGGCGAGACGGAGGAGAGCGAAGAGGGTTTCGATTCGATTTATTATATTCTCGGGACTGTGGTCAAGACTAGAAAACGCGTCACCCAGACAATTAATTAAGGTGTTAAACAGAACATGCCGATGGAATCTTATCTCTCCACTCGGATCTCATCTCATCTTTGATCCGAATAAAGGATTGTGATGGAAATTGGAAAATCAGTTCGGTTCTCTCAAATTTCTAGTCTATTTTTAAAGCTTAATTGTGCAATAAATGTCTTTATTGTCCTTGTCGGGCGCAATTTGGTAGGGATTTCCACTTTTCACTGTAGTCCTGGTCGTTGGTGGTTTTATTGCTGGCGATCCGGACGACCGGAAACTTGTCGCCAAAACATGAAATTCCAATTGTCCATGCCCAATAAAATGCGCTCGGGGCACCTTTTGTTGTGTCCTTCGAGCGTCGTCGTCGTCGCCCAAAACATTATTTATTGTTATTTACCTTTTGAGAAAGTCATAAACATTTCAAGTGAAGCATAATGGCACAAAAGACTCCACAGTGCGACCGAAAAAAATTTGCGACGGTGGCGCCTAGAAAAAATGTCTCTCTCTCCTCGGCCGTTTACCTAACAAAATAGACAATTGATAAAAAGTAAATGTTACTTCTTTTTTTCAACTGGAACTCACTTTGGTTTGTGTAAGAGACTTTTGCGTAATAAAAATTAACTATTTCGAAATTTAAACGCGTGTCAAAACGGTTGTTGCGAAAACATTGAGACTTGTTATGATACCAGCTTTTCTGAATATTTTTTACAATATACAACAATGATTCTATTATATTTTTTATATACTTGGAGATAGTGAAATGTATTTAGAATTACCCATATTTGAATTAATAATGGTTAGGTTCAGTAAAATAATTTTGTTCCAATTTGTATGTAAGTTCATAGTTATAAAGAATCGGAAAACAATATACTTAGTAGCGAATTTATTAGTTACCAAAAACCTTTATGTGAGAAAATATAATATCAATTAATGGCTTCATTAACTATTAAATGATGTCGATATTATGAAAGTATTCATTATTCTAGTTGATAATAATTATTAAGTTATTTATTTAAAATTAAAAATTGGTACTATTATTTTCTAATTTTTTAAAGCTTAGATCTTCAAACTTCCAATGAGAACTACTGATGCATACTCGTATATTGAAAGATTGTACAATTCTGATCATTGATATCAGTGGTAGGCAAACTATTGGGTCTGAAATGAATGTAATGAATTAAATTTTATATACAAAGAACAAAAATTATCAGTGGATTATTGGAGTTTTCATTTTATGGTATTTAATTTTTTTTAATAAATAGACTTTAAATATATTAGAGAATTAATTAACCCTAAAATAAAATTAAATGAAATGAAAGTGATTTGCTAATCAATCTGCGTGAAATGGTTGGTTGGTTGAGTGCTAATTTTTATTCTTAATTCTCCGTGCTTTTGGATTTGCTGAACTTTGTCTTAAAAACGTCACATAACAATTTAGGTTTTAATGTTGAACAAAATATTGTCTTTATTATTTTCTTATTTCACCTCTAATAATATAAACAATTATTTGTAATTTTATTAGAATTTTTTTTATAAATGTTAATATTCGACAATAAAATAGGTTCAACAAATTGTGCGTAACTTTATATTAATCGGATAATTAAAATTCAGATCGTATAAGGTTTTATTTCTTTGACTACTATTACTTGGTTTAATGGATCTGAAATTAATTTGCTTGAAGAATAGCCATGCTAATGAATTAATGAAATTAATGATTTCTTTCCATCAATGGGAGATTTTTGGAATAGATTTCTTGGTGCATGGTTTTTGGATGGATTGAGTGGACTCTGTGGTGGTGGTGTCTCTGGCTTATTTCATTCACTTATTCACTCTCTGGCTTCTCTTTTCTTTTAACCACAAAGCGATAAAACTGTCTTTGATTTGGCCAGCAGCAGAAGCGAGCAGCTGAAAGAGCCAACAAGTCAAAAGCAGCCCTGGAGTGGTGGAGAAGGCTGAGTAGAAGAGATCAAAGAGCCGAATTAGTAATTTTTGCGGTGTGTGACATCCAATCCCCATTAGTCTCTGGATGGTAATTTCATGAATTCGCACAAATGACCAATCCAACGTAAATGTGGCTCTCCGCTTTGATCTTGCCACTCTCATTTTTCTTCTCCACGGCACACAAACACAGCAACCGTCAAACTGGAAAAAGAACAAATGCCGCGCGATCTCTGAGCCCAAAGACAAATGACATAAAAAATTAAGTGACAATCAAACTACACATTTAAAATCAATAATTTTTCGTTAAAAGCTTTGGCGTTTCTTATGTGTTATTTCGCTTTTGAGCCCCATTTTCGGGTCCTAAAATTTGAATAAGAGGGGTTTGTCCGTTTTAATTTTTGTTTTGGGAAAATGAAAGAATTTTGTGAAATTAACAAAAAAAAAATGGAATAAAAAAAACAAAATTGAAAAAGGGTTTCCCCATTTAGAAAAGAGTAATGGTGATGATGGTTAATTAATTTCCCTTCTGGCTGGATGGCGTCTCCGTCTGTATTTCCCTTGTCCTCCTCCTCGTCGGCGCCAAAACACTCTACATTTTCACATTTACATACACTTTATATCGATCGGATTCCCGAAGGTTCTCTTGATTAATTGAGAGCCAGCGCAGAGCTCACATTCTACATACATAAGATACAAGACATAAAATTTAAATTTAAATTGAATTAATGGTGTTGGAGGCGCAGAGGAGCTCAGAGGCTGCGAGAAAGACACTGGGAAAGGAAGAGGAAGAAAGCAAAAAGCTCTCTTTGATAGGTTCCGTCCATTAGTTGGCAGTATTCAAATTCGATCAGAGTAGCCTTTTGTTATATTCCGATCCAAGTCACCTTTGCTTCTTTGCTCTTATTTCGATATATACGAATAGTATTATTATTGCAATTCCTCGGCCTGCTTGCTTGCTTGGGCTTGGCATGTTTCACGTTTCAGCTTTAGTGTTTCTTTTTACATTATATACTACATTTTTAAATATATATTTGCGCTATTGTATATGGGAATGCATTATATATGTATTTAGCCCTAAAACGCCTTTTTCGTGCGAGCCGCCATTAATCGTAATTTGGAACCCCGAATTGCGTCCTTTCATGGAAATTGTGGCGCGTTTTAATGGGAATTTTATTAACTAATTTCGTTGATGAAATTAAAGTAACGTGGCGGATTTATTGGACATTTTTAGGGGAGGTCCATTAAATTAGAAGTATAATAGAAATGGTTTTCATTACACAAGAAATACAAGTATTGTACAACTTTGGGCAATTAATTATTAATGAAGAGGTGATGAACTATAGGCTTTTATTAGGGTTTATGTATTAAAAAAAGGTAATTAAATGAGAAGTATAAATATTCGCATAAAAAATTGCGCATAACGAAATAAATATCCTATATTGCTTATTAGGAATTATGTTATATTAACCTTCCTAGCTAAAATAACTAGCAATAATAACAAATGTATTGAAAAATGTTTACATTTTAGTAGCCAATGTTTCCTCTGTAAACTCCTTCATAAACATACAGTATTGAATTATGCATTATTCAATACTCGCAGATAATCGTAATTAGTGTAAATTAGTACTTTCTACTAATATTCAATTACTAAAAATTATAATTTTATATTTTGACTTTTCTTGCCACTACAATAATGTAGACATGATTTATTAATCAAATTGAATTTTTCCTCATTAAATGACCAAATGTAACTAGTTTCATAAATGTTGATTGAGGTGTCTAATAGTTGTTCAAAAGATCGGTACTACCACGGGTATATGTATAACTATACAGTTATTTCCGTGACATATCGAAAAATTGAAACCGAAAATTCTATTCCTTGACAGAACTGTATTTAGACCATTATTTGGTACTGGGTTGTCTTCTTATGCTTTACTACATATTTCGCACAAACAACTAATAAATGATCGAATTGTATAAAATTTTGTAAAAAACTGGTTGTAAAAGCACATAATTAAGCACTCGTTTCTTTTAGAAAACTCATTTCATTTGTTTTTTAGAATCTTACTCGTGTTCAATTGTGGTTCATTTTTCCCAGGCGTTGTTTAAATAAATATTATGGCTCGCTGTCCCGGACAATTGAGTATTCTATACTAAAGAATAATTATAAATAATTCAATAAGTAGTGAAGGCGTATGCAAGTGATGAACCTGTCCAATATTTTGAAACCCATGTCGCGGGCTGGATTGATTTTCTCCGTATACTTTGTGCATCTCTGCACTAAGACCACTTACCGGTAAATTTTGTAGAAATATAGAAATGAAACGATTTTCACTTGTTAATGATCGTATTTATTTATCGGTTTTTATTATGACTAATTGGATCATTAACTAACAAAGATTGAACACAATGAGAGATGGTATTGAAATGATTATAAAAGTTCTTTTCTGTATTCTTTTCTTTCATGAATGTAAAATATTAAAAACGAAACTGGTTTAGGTTTCTTTATTATACATATTATTGGTATTGTTCATATTATTACTGAATTATAAAATAAATTTGATATTATTCAGTTGAAACTTATTCTTTAGCCAAATAATATATTGATTTTTTTAGTATGAGTTTATTAAAAGATTACAGTTCTTAAACACATTGATATCTTTATGAATTCCATATTGATCAAATAATGCTTAATATTCAAACATTGCATTTTATATTTATTATTAAAGTCTCGAAATTTATCTGTAATTTAATTCATTTGATTTTCCATACTGCTTCCGTTCAAATTGGATACATTTATTATCTTAAAAATGCAAAACAATTGGCTTCATTTAGATAAATAAGAATGTAGTATTTTGTGCTGAAAATTATTTGAATATTCATAATTCTGATATCTAAATCAGTTATTATTTACGTTTGTACATTAGTTTCATTGCGATAAATGTGATAGCGATTCAATCAAATGAGCAGAAATAAAAGTTACATTTTGAAATTTGCATAAGTTTGCAACGATTGAATTTTCTGTAGTTTTTTTTTTGTCTACGAATAGCTCATAAACCGTTTTACGAATTAGTAGTATCACAAAAAAGTCGCTATCTCTAGACACGATCGAACCGTGCCAATTTCAGTAAGAGGGTGAATTTCACTTGTTTTCGCAAAGTGTCTTTATGATTTTGGTGGGTATAATGTGTGATAAAGGTTTAAATTTAGCTCTTTTGATTACCGTTGTTTGGTCTGCTGCTGGTTGCTAAACCGGTGAAAGAGAGTAAATTAATTGAGATTAAGATAGTAAAAATTGGATTATAAAAAAGGATTAGAATGTAGGTACCTATTTCAAATCAATCACTTTTTGCGCGACGCTTTGGCACTAATTTAGCCGAATTTTAGTGTTGTTTGCAAATGCGGCTATAAAATGGTAAAATTTTGGAAACGCGTTTAATGGCGCTCTTTCACAAAACACAGCCTCGGTAGAAAGTGGCAGTGAATGGTGTAATTATGCAATTTGATCCGAGTCACTTGGCGTGGCCCAATGCTGCCTTTAACATTGGAATTTTATTAGAAGTCTGCGCGGACTCCGATCTTGTGAACTTTAACGGCATAATTGCGTGTCATCGTTCTGAGAGACGCATTTCTTTTATCACCGACACGATTACTGATTAGCATTTCTGTTTGTGGCCTTGTTTTACTACTCTCTCAGATCGCTTTCGATGGAACCTGGATGAATCGGAACTGTTTCCAGTTTCGAGCTATAAAATTGTATGACTTTAACATTAAAGTGTTGCTTATTTACACTGATGGCGATCAAGTTAAGTTTACTTTTTCAAAGGTATCTTTTGAGATATGAGTCAAATGATTTCATTTCTTTTATTACAAAATTCTAATTAAGAAAACTCAAAGATACATGTTTGCAAAATACCTGTAACTTCTTTTATCTTTCATGAAAGATCTAAAATTATATCGATTATTTAATACATTTTTCATATAAATATTTTACATCAAAATCACTCCAACAATTTCTGTAGTTTTGTATTATTCAGCACATAAGTTTAAAGTTTTATTTTCAATTAGTGTTTTTCAAATATTTAATTATATATTAGTTTGAAAATGAAATAAATTTCAATATATCATACATACATTTTTCTCAACTATAGATTATAAATGATGGACTCCACGTAATTCGCCCTAGCTATCCCTGCCTATAACTATTTTTGACCCGCACTATTTTATTGCTATCGGCATATTATTAGAATTATTCCTTTGAATCCTTCTTAAGAAGGATTATGATAGGAGAGGATAAGATAAAAATGTTTATTGGACTTTCCATTCAGCACCACACACTAGGGTAGTATAGATCTGGATATTTTAGAGAAGAGATTTGGTGTTAGTAATATGAATCACGAACGTACCAAATGATAGTGAGTTAAAGAACTGGCGCTTTAAAAATGTCTGTTGACAGACCTTGTTAATACCGTTATATTATTCAATTCAATAAATTGCATAAAGCAATTAATTGAAACTGTTCTATTGCTAAAAAATGAAAATCAGACAATTCCTAATTTAACTGCATTAAGTGTATTTTCTTTTAAAAGTCTTGACTTGAGGTTTGTTTCGCCTTCTTGAATTCGGCGTGTTTTCTATTGTGATTTAATTAATATTTTATTGGTCGACAATAAAATAGCTCGCGACTCCGTGTCTGTCTCAGTTTTTTCGGATTTGTGTACGTTTTTGTGGGCCAAAGAGACTGATCCAAAGCAATAAGTTGAATGAAATTTGCATCATTCCGAGTCAAGTCTGAAATCTGGACCTGAAATTAGAATGTTTAACAAGCGTATTATCGATTGTTATTATAAAACAATAAAATTGCAAATCTACATACTTTCACAATGGCAATTTGGGGAGCTTTTTCGGCAGTTTTTTTTCTCCTCTTGATTCGTTTGCCATCAAAAAGATCCAAATGTTTGTTGGCCCAGTCCAAAATCGACAATAAATCAATCAATATTGGAATTTTTAGTGGCCCATAAATTATTTTCGACCATTAACTGGCCGATTTTCGGTATTTGGAAATCTATCTGTTTTATTCGGAACCTACATAAAATTCAAACTCTGACTGCTGCTGACTGCCCGGCTTTCCAGTTACGTGATCTCTTGCCAATCTCTCACTGTCTGATTTGTGGCCGAATTGTACGAATTTGTAACGCGATTTTTCATTCACTGTTTGCCAAATTGGTAACCGTTTTGTACAAATTGCAATAATGTCTTTGAAGTCTGTAATTTACATACAAAGTTATATTTAATTAGAGTAAAAGGAAGACTTTAAATTGAGCTATTAACTGGAACGAATTTACATTTTTAATTATTTTTATGTTACCGTTTACATAATTAAACAATTCAAGAGACATCTTTCAGTAATTAACTTCCACTTAAAAATGAAGTAATAATAAAGTGTTTTGAAATATTAAATAGTATTTTAATTCGACGTATAATGGAAATTGGTGATCATTGGTGAAACATAAAATTGACTTTAAGTAAAAGTTGTGAAAATTTTAAAATGTGATTGATTTGTTCAGAAAATTGCATCATTTTACTATTTTGATTTTCTTTATTAGTGAAATAAGAACATAATTTCTTCTTAGCACCGTATTAATGAGAAAATAAGTAGGAAGAATAATAAAACTCATTTCTAAATTTATAATTCATATTTTCTTTTTTTGTTTGTTGAAAATAAGCAACAAAACCCATAAAAATTTAGTTTGTTCCCAAAGTAATTAGTATTACCAAATCAATATTTACAAGTGTTTATAGAAAAGGGCCAAAGTTCTTGTCAAGTGGCTTTAAAGGTTTAACCACATTTCTAAACACCATCAGGATTAATGTAAGGAGAAGCAATTAGTCCACTTGAAAATAAGAGAAGAAAAAACACAAAATCCCCAGACAAAGGCTGCTCTATTTAATGTTCGGGAATCTGTCGGCAGACCATAAACGAAGAATTTGAAACCTTGGAGCATTTCGAATTAACATTAATATATAAATAAAATCGTTAATCTGTGAGGAGGGAAATTTATTTGAGTAATAAAAGAATTTGTCAACGGTCATAAAAATTGCCTGGAAAAGATACTGGGATGAAAGGACAGGCAGAGAGACTCTGGTCTATGTAAACAGAGAATAAACCACTTAAAAAGTGATTTAATTAGAGTTGTGACATTCCCACGACAATCTTCATAAAAAAGCAGTCATCGGAATTGCCTTTTTCGGTGGGTAATTAAAAAATCGGAATAAAATCAATACTTTTTGGTGTGCTTTGATAGAGCAATTTAAGATGAATTCATCATTCCTCTGACTCTATATAACCTGGGCAATAAAATGAGAGCGGATCGTCAAAGACAATAAAAGTGTTCGATGTTCTGTGTGTTTCGGCTGTTGGTTGTTGGTTCGGAAAAAGAGATGAAATTTAATCCGCGTGACAAGATTGAGAACAAGAACAAGTAGTCGTAGTTGGGGCTGTTGAAAAATGAGTTGACATGAGCCAGGAGTGGAGCGACCGGCTTCTGCACAGAGAAGAGTTAATCTTGATGGCGAGGTGACAAGAGATTCGGTTATTTGAAACGTCTGAGATGCCGGTATCAAAATTGAGACGAAAAAACGGCAGCAAAAAGCGCTTTATTTGTTTGTTGAGCCGTTTAAGCCTTCTTGGCATTTGTTTTTTTTCCTTCGTTCGATCTTTATATTATTTCTCAATTGTTAATCATCAAACGCGACGGGCAAATTAACGTAAAACAGGTAGCTGGTACGATGATGGATTAGGTCAGGGACGAGAACAAGATAAATAAATCATAACACTTCAAAATTATCGACATTCCCTCAAGGCCTCTAAGTAAAAAAGTGACATAATTGGGCAGTTTTTTTGTTCTTGTTCTGCTCTGTGTGTGTTTTTTCGTTCATCTGTTTTATCTGTGAAGAAGAGAGATATACCCTCAATTATCGGATTTTATAATCGCATTATCTGACCAATAAAATCGCCGTGAAGTAGCCATTGCCCAAGATAGAACAGAGAGATCTCTTCTTCGGGGTTTCTCCTCTTGTTCTTCTTTTTTGTTCTTGGGTTTTAATTTTGAAATAAACGAAGAAGAAGACCAGGTTTTGTGAATGAAACAATTTGGAGTGGCGCCAGACCATTAACGACTTTTGTTACTCAAGTTTATTGTCCTATATAGACATAACCGGGCTCTGGGATGGCCCCGACAAGATCCTTATCGCCGCAAAGGACATGGTTCCTCGCTGATCGTTATTTATGGCTTCTTTGTTCGATCTTGAAGTGTTTCAGGCTTAATGAGTCATTTTAAGTGCACCTCCTGCAATTCTACCTGTTGCCTTGAAATTGTGTAAGAAATTTGAGAAAGGTGTGTAAATGGTGCAATTTTCCACTAGTGCTCTTTTCTTCAGACTCGATGATTTAGATTAATGATTTTAGAATTGGTACAATGCCAATGTTTGCCCAAAAAGTGTTTGAAATCAAGATATTTAATCCAGGTGTTGTGAAATGGTTGATAACTTTAATAGTGCTTTTTACAAATGATCTGTTTTTTGTTGGTGGTGGAAATATTTTTCAGTACTTTTACTGATATTATATAGTAAACATACATTTTTAAGAATTGGGTTTAAGTTCTATTTAATAAACTGATGTTATTTTATGTAAGGTTCTTAATTAAATTGAATATATTATTTTAATAAGTTCTGACTTGAGATAAACGTGGGTGTATTTTGATAAGATCTGCGGAAATCGATATAGTTATAATTTATTTATAACTTTATAGATCCTATGGAAAATATTTTAATACTTTTGAATTTAAATGACTATTCTAATTATGTTAAATATTAAAACACAAAAGAATAAATTAAAACTCTTATTTATGTGAGTAACATTCTTCTGATTGACGTCATAAAATGAAAAACAAACAATACCTCTACTTCAATGTGGACTGATTTAGGATCCGCATTTTTTCTTTGATGAAAAACTTCAGATCTAATGGATTAAATCGATTAACCTAAATCTTGATCACCTTTTTTCGTCATTTGTTTCTAAACTCTTTTTTTGTTCTCTTCAAAATGTTTCACCGTTTAAAATTTGCGTATAAAAAACTGTGCCAAAGTTTCTCACAAAAGGTAAACCACTCATCGGACAACATCATCATCATATGATAATCATTTCGTTGTTAAATGGTCAATTAATTGACCATTGTGAATGTATGTTTTTGTTTTTTTTTTCCTATCTCGCAGTGATGCCAAGTTTTGATTTGCTATTTTTCCCATAAGTGCAAAAAGTTGGAATGGCTTTTGTATTTTCTGTATATGTTATGAAAAGCTTCTAATTTTTATTATTTGGCTGGCATTGGATTGGATTTGAATTCAGTAGCTGGTGCCGTTTGATAATCCTGTCAAAAGAAGGCCACTCTTCAATCTGACAGTAGCCTTTCAGTGATCAAGAGATTTAAGCGTTTTTGATGAGCTAATAATTATCTCGCCAGCCCATTGACTAATTATAATCGCGTCAATCTCCTCCTCTCTGTTCTCTAATTATCGCTTATCAGCACCCTGGCGTGTTGTTGCCATTAATCAGAATGAGCAGAGCGCGGATTTGCCGACAACATTAGACAACAATCTAGTGACGACGCGACGTCGCGAAAAAACAAATGAAAAATGGCGGAACGATTTCGCCCGTTCGTTGTGATCAAAAGTCTTTTATCTCAGTTGCTTTGAATGGATGTAGATAATCGTCGATGGTAGATGGTGAAAAACGGCAAATGGATCTGCAGAAATAATGATATGTTAATGGTAAATCGATAGTAATTATGTTGATGGCATTTTGGCATAGAGCAGCTAGCAACCAATAACTGTAGATTCGCTCTCAAGAAACCGTTTCCACGTGGGAATTTCGAATGTTAAGTTAGTGGATTAAAAAGCCCTGTCTTTACCTAAATTTCTGAAAGCGGCTTTTTTGTAGGTATATATTTAAAAGCTTTTCTATAAATGGACTCGATGGTCTTAATTTCACGCCTTATTTGGGAAATTTGGATTATCTGGAAATGTGTTAATTCAATAAAAAAAACGGTTCAAATCGTGATATGATAGCTTTCGATATATCTGTAAAAAGTAATATAAATTGAATTAATATGAATTATAATTTGAAGTAGAGATTGTAATTGTCAAATTTCGTTTTAAACACCAAACTTCCATTTCCGGTTTATATATGCTATTCTTAAAATATGTTCAGTTGTATATGAATTTATTATTTAATACTTTCACATTGATAAAATATTACCAATATATTTCTGCAAATTTGTTTAATATTTTAAATCCCAAATGTACAATATTAGTTTAAATTGTGTTCAAATTCCTAACGTCCGATTTTGTTTATTAAATTGCAAAGGCTTTGGTAAGTTTTCTATTCTCTGTCTTTAGAGTAAATTATTGTAAAATTTAAAACATTTTTTTTAAATTAATAATAGTAAACCACTTGTGAGAAAAAACGCATATAATTAAACATGAGTGTTTTATGGTGTGTTTTTCTATTATAACTAATTTTTTGTACAAAATTTTTATACAATTATACTATTTATTTGCTATTTATTCACAAACTATTAAAAAAAGAATAAAAAGAAAAATCCTTAACTGTAAGGATAATATCGGTCAAGCGAAAATAGAGGCCTCGGTCTTAATTTTTCGATATTTTATAGAATGTGATTATGCACAATATCAATAATTTTCACTTGATAACATTAATTATTTCAACCGCATTTAGAAACCAAAACCAACATTTAAGAAAACTTTATTTTTCGGCATTTAATGAAGAAAAAATTAAATTGGAAATAAATTAATATGTCTGAATTGAAGAAATTGTTAATATCATTTGTAATGACTTATTTAATACATCAGTAAGATAAAAGCATTTATTGTTTTATTAAAATAGTTAGTCATTAAATTCTATTGAAAATTTCCTTATTCTCTACTTACGTTATCTTAATTCAGTGGCTGAAAATTACTTCGCAATAATCTCTTCAATAAACTTAACTTATAATCTATTATTTATTGTTAGTAGAGTTATTAATTTCGAATAATTGTTATGTTATTTATCGATGAATATTTTAGAAGTCATATTTAAAATTGCTCAATAAAATGTACAATCGGTTTTTTATTTGCTTAAATTTTTTTGCATACGACATGAATTTAAAGTTTAAAAAACGTTCTACAATAGGATGTTATTTTGAAAAATCAACTAGCTTGTGATTCTTTTGACATTAAAAAACAATTTATTTTATTTAATTTGAAATGCATTTTATTATAATTATTGGTATATTTTTTGTCTGCGTGTAAAAAGTCGGGAATTTTATTTTTGTCATTTGGGGGGATGCAGAATGACGCATTTGAGTATTATGATCATAATTTAATTATAAATTTCCCAGAGAAACTTTAAGAAAAAACTGTTGTTTATTTTCCTCCTCCATTTTACACCATGTAACATGGTTAATAATAAATTTCAATGGAAATATAATTACATAAATTTCACTTAACAATAATTCAATTAATGGCTGCGGACGATCAATTGGATGTTGAGAAGGCCTGGTATTATTATTCGATTCAAGTTTATTGCCAGAGATCGGAAAATATTTTATTACTTCATTACCAAGAAGAGAGTTACAAAGTATTTATTGCACAAATACTTGTTCATCGGTCCTTATATAAAAAAGAACTACAAACCAATGTATTGAATGGAGAATCAAGAATTGGATAAATCCATCTGGCGGGGTTTTGATTGGTCGGATTGTCGGTTGCCATGGCGAGGATTTGTGGGGGAAATTTATTGCTTCCCTTCGCCTTTTGTTCGTCTGCTTTTGGATGCTGCTGCTGCTGCATTTTCTTCTCTTCTTAACTCCCAAGTCCAGACCCCAGCCCATATCGCGAACGATTGTGTGGCGCCTACGAGATAAAACATCACATTCCTCCTAATGGAAAGAATCTGTTTCTTATAATGAAAAGTTCTCCCGCCAGACAATTTCTTTACATAAAGGGTGAATCCATAATTGTGGAACGGATTTAATGGATTTAAGTTTTAAGATCCATTTTTAAAATAAAAAGATTTTATTTCCTTTTAATCTTTATTGTGTATTCATAGTAATTAATAGAGTTTGATGATCTTTTATGATATTAATATGGTCACAAAATTTATATATATCTTGTCCTAAAATTATATGATTCTTGTTGTTGTAAATAGATGAATTGTTATAAAACAATCGTGTCTTTGTATAACAACGAAAGCTCTTGTTTAAAGAATGTTAGAATTTTATTTTGCTTTATATTTCATAAATGATTTTCTTTTTATCTTTTATACAATAAAAATTAATAGTTAAGCTTAAATATCTTAAATATTAAATGAAATATAAACTATATTACTTGCAAATGCTTTAGGTCCTTATATGAAACATCAAATTTAAACAGATTTACGTATGTATATTTTAAATTTAATCAACGAAAAAGCCAATGTTTTATAAGAAATAATTTAATATATTTTACTGCTATAGTATCTAGTTATTTTGTATTATTGAGATTTATTTATTCCGAAAGATATATTCGCTTCTTTGTTTAATAAGTAAATGGTAGAACATTCCCGAAGCATGGTCAGATGGAAATTCGAAATTCGGCAATACATATTTTACACATTTTTAGTTATTAATTGTATTTTTCTTTGGTATTGGTTATTGAATAACTACAACTATAAATAGAAAATTTTTCCGTCACAAACTTCGTTCTTTTACACAAAATAAGTTGTCGCTATATTTAGGCATTTGTTTTATGAATAATTTACAATAGATAATTTTACAAATAATTCAGCATTTTATTGTCTAATTGATTTTATAATTGTAATTGAAAATAAGTTTCTAATTATCGATTGACCCTTACATAAAATAAAGCCATTTCCTTTTTTTTTATATGGTAGAACAGTTTGTTCAATTTGCGATAATTGTCGAAATGCACACCGATTTAGCATGTTTATTACGGTTGACAATAAACTGATATCATTTCCTTGGAAATCTACATACCGGATCGAGTAATCTCTGCTGTCCAGAGGCCAGATCAGAGTTTGCTTCGAGAGAAAAAAGAGTTGGATTAGTGTCCGAACTATGGGGAGACATGATTAATTACACATTTGACTAAGTGGGGGCTTTCGATTGGAACAGAACAGAGAGCACAGCATAAATGGGTTCCGAAAAGTGCTCGACAAAACTTGAAACACACATTCCTTGGACAGAAACATACAGAGAAAAAACGCCGAGTGAGGGTTAAGTGAAGTGCGCCGCACGCTTTGATTTCAAATCCAAAAGATCCGAATTGATTCTCAGAGAGATGACGATAATCACGCCAATAATGTAAAGCCCACACAGAATTTCTGGCCTGATAGTTTTTGATTTCTTGTCTGCTGGGGAGACCGGGCGTTGTGGTTGTCGTGAGCTCTCCTCTATATATTCCGACAAGATAAGTCCGAGAGCCAGAGCGTGGAATGGGCGGAGGGGTTTCGTTTCTTTTTCAAAATTGACAGGAGGATCTCTAGAGTGGAGTGTTTTCGTTAATCGAAGACCAATAATACCAATCACATTCTTGACGGAAATCAATTTATTATCTCACACCTACCTTCATTTTTGCTCTGATACGATTTTTTGTAATTTTATTTTCAATTTAAAATCGATGGTGAAATTGCTTAATAATTAAAAATACGGTTTTGATTGGAACTGTTATTGGAAAGTGATTAGGAAAACTGTATTTGATTTGAATTTTTCTTTGATACGGAATTACAGTAATAGGTTTGATAAAAATACTACTTTTAATGGAATTTAGATATTTTATAAAATATTCATTTTGAAACGTAAAAAATGTAATTATCCTGTTATGTTTTTAAAGCCAAATCTAGTTTTTTAAATTGAAAATAAAATTCTAGGTATGTCATACAAATACAACCGATGTACAATAATTTTAAATTTAGTTTTGTTTCAATAAAATTTAAAATGAAATAATTATGCTAAACCATGAAGATGAAACGGCAATAATTGATGAAATTTTATTTTATATTTTTAAATAATTTTGCTCTGCCTTTCTTCCGGGTTTAGGACTAATATTTTTTTATATTGGATTTAGTTATCGAATTTTTATATTACAAAACTAAAATCTAAAACGTTACAATTTTTCTATTTTGTTGGTGAATATTTTAAAAGCTGTAAACTTATTTCGGAAATATTTTAGAATTTAATCATCTTCCCAAATTAAATACTCACTTCATTATATTATAAAATCACAATAAAACCCAATGATACGGCATAAAAGAGTTCTCTCCGATCGACCTTTAAGTTAAAATTTATTCGAAACTAAACTAACTCAATTGACGTCATTATTAGGTAAAAAATCAAAATAGATATTAAATCAGAATGATAAACATTTTGTTTACTTTTTTTAGTTTGAAGGTGATAGAAAAGATTTTTTATAAGGAAAATTAAAGTTATATTTAGCACAATTTTAATTGTTTTATATAAAGTCTTTGATTTTTTTAAACTCTTTAATATGTTAAATATTTTATATAAAATAAAATAATATCGTTAATATATAATAATAATAATCATTATAACATTGTATTAGAAACAACTATTTTATAAAGTTTTTGATAAAATTTACTAATACACTTTTGAAGGTGGAAAATAAATTTAATTGTGTAATTAATTGATGTCGTTCCGAACATTAAAATAACATCAATTTAATAATGCCAATTGGGGTTCAAGAATTCCCAAAAAACATGGTTTTTAAAATTAAAAGACCACTGTGCGAATGTTTTATTGATTGTTGATTAATTTCATATTATTAAATTGTAGTAAAATTTAATTGTCATTTGCTGCCCACAGAGTCTTTCTGTCTGTCGAATAATGTTTTATGGCCTCGTCTATTTTCGTTCTGGTTGTCCCCAAAACGCGAGCGATCTCCCCAATTCTTTCGAGAGATAGACTTAAGTGCTAATGATGAATTTGTAGTATAAAAAATGCTTCGACTTTTATGATTTAATAATTACTATTTTATTTCGGCGGCTGGGCCATAAACCTGTTGCTAATTAAAGAATATAATGGTAATTAGAAGTGAGCTGGTTTGGGCGGCGTCGTCATCAACATCGTCCGGCCATAAAATCTGTATACGGTCATTTAAACGGATTTAATAAAATACCATTGGTCAAATAAATTAATTAAAATTTCCCCAATTAATAAATAAAAATTGGATACAAAAAGATTATGAACTATAAACGACTCCTGAAGGAGCTCCCCTGTTTAGCGCCCCCTTTTGATTGATCCAATAAATAATATGGCTATTTTTCCTTCCTCTTTTTTGTTCGGTCCATAATTGTGATCATAAATGACAGTAATTATCACCCGGTTTTATCAATGAATATCAGAGGAAGTTTTCCGTTTCATCGGCTGGCCGGTAATTTATTGTGAATTTGGCCGAGTGGTGGAGTGAAGGCAAGAGGGCTGGGTAGAGGGGCGCTCCATTAATGGCCAAACCAACCAAATTAATTAAAGCCCATTTAAGTCACTTTAAATTAATTCAAATTTATTACTTAAAACAAATTGAAAGAGAGACGAGAGAGTAAAATGAAACGGCAGGGAAAAAAGAAGAAAAATTGGTAAAAAGTGGAAGAGGTGCTGACTGGTACTGAAGAAGAGTCCAAAAAGCCTTTAGAATTCTGCAAATGTAAATAAATAACTTGAAAAACAAAGCCAAAACAAATAAAAATACAAAAGAAGCGGCTTTGGACGAGATAATTCTTCAATTATTATTGGCGGGCTACATAAAAGCCCATTAGACAAGTCCCTCTTACTCTTCTCACAGTCGTCTCCAAGGAAAATCCTGGAGTCTGGACTGCCTAAAATGTATTCATTTATGCATGTACTCTATTGAAATATTAAATAAATTAGCCATAAAATACACATTTTGAATAACAATAAAACCAAGACTTTCTGGCCAAGAAGACTGAGAGACGACAAAGCTTTTGAAGCTCTCTTCCACTCCACATTAACTCGTTATTTATTGGTTTTTCTCGCACGACCAGGTCGGCAAAATGATTCCCCAGCATATATTTCAATAAAATTATCATCTTTATATCGTTATAAAATCGGTAAAGTGTTGCCCAAGATTTATTTATAAATAGACTTAAAAACAGACCAGTCACATTTTCTTAACCTCACTCAACAACCGGCATGATTTCAAAGATCGCCAAGATTTGATGGATTTTTGATGAGATTATGCCAAAAGCAGATGATTCTCAAACTGTTAGAATTGGGTTATTTTTAGAATTTTATAATTGTGAGTGACAACAAGGGGTTAAAATGAGTCGTTTTTTAACGAGAAAATGGGTGTGTATTTTTATCGTGTCAGAGTTAAAAACAGATTTTACATCCGAGCAGTACTTAGTTTTGTTTGTTTTTCCTTAAAAGAAAAAGAAAAATTAATTAAAAAATATTGGCGGTTATAACGGTCTCTATTTGACCTGTTCGAAATTTTCACTAGTGCGAAAAAGCGATGCATTATGAAACTCAAACCGATGTCGAAAAGCTAGCCTTTCGATACGAAAACGCTAAAAGAATATGTTTTCAAAACCAAATATTACTTTTTGCTATCCAATTTCAAAAATGAATTTTATAATTGAATTGAATTTTGAAATGTATCATTTCCCCATTAAAAACAACTTTATACTCTTCTGGAACTAATGATTATTGTTCGTGTTGCTATAATTCGACGTTTTAAATATTAAATTATTATCCAAATGAATTTTTTAATTGTGACATTTCATTTTGATGAAAGGCACAGACTACAGATATTTAGTTGATATTCTGAAAATTTCTTTTTGTGAAGATTTTAACTTTTGAAATCTTGATTGCTATTTTTATGAATCATATACACAGAATTAGATAATTTCTAAATAACTTTTAACATTTATATAAACTATTGACGTCAAAGTTGATAAATTGCATTAGAAATAAAATATCTTTGACAGGTTTTATTTCTTTATATAACAAGTTTAGAGCGATCTTCAAATAATTTGTCAAGTATATTATATCTAGTTAGGTTTATAGTTTAAAGCAAAAAACCGTTCCTAAGCTTAACCCATTTGATGTTGCAATAATTAACAGCAGATGTCATTTATTGGACAACTAAATTATTATAGAGAGAAGATGAATTTATGGACTAAACTGTTAATTTTTGGGAAATAAAATGTCTGAATTGAGAGAGCAGCACAGAAATAAAACAAAAATAGAATGCAATCAAACAAAATGGCAATGCAGTGGTTAGTTCAAACGGTGAATGTATTCCTGATTATCCAATAAAACATTGATTTATTTAATGGATTGTCTTAATTGCAGTGCTAAAAAGTCAATTTTTGATAGTCCTGCTTTTTCGGTTTGAGAATCCATCGGCAGTGTGGTGTTTGATTTGGAGCCCCGGTTTAATGAAATTAACTTAATAGATGAATAGATTAAAGTCGGTGGGCTCTCTCGGCTTTTGATTTTTTGCCGCAAAATCACCACCTCTTCTTTCACACATTTATTTGTTTTCTGAATAGTAATTGGCTCGAGAGAGATCCGTTGTGGTTCTAAATGGGAGCCCATTGAGGCGCACACGATCCATTAGCCCAACGAGCTATGGGTCTGGAGGTTGTCGCGAAAATATATTATGTCGTGAATCGCACGCCGTTTTTTGGTTTTTAGTTTTTTTCTTCTATTTAAGGTTTTTATTTTCATTTTAATTTCGAGTGTCCACCTGGGCTGGGATTTAAGAGCTGAAATGGCCTTCTTGGGGTCACTGAATATAGACAGTATAGGAGAACAAAAAGCGGCAGTTAATAGGCCCTGGATGAATGGGAGACTCATAAATTATTTACCAATTTTCGGGCATAAGGCCTTTGATTCATTCATCCCGGGCGAAACGAAACAATAAAACGGCTCTGACCACGACATTAAACGGTGATGATGATGATGATGAAGATGGCGCAGTAATAGTACATTTTAATTACCCCCAATTTGGACTCTTAGTCTTTCAAAGCTTTAGCTCTGCTTAGCTTTCAGTTTTTACTTGAAAACTCTAGAAACAAACTGAAAAAGAGGAGAGTGCGAGAGGAAAAAATTAATTTGATTGTTTAATCGTTTATTTATTTTAATTTAATTCAATTTTCGGTCGGTCATTCTTTGGACAGAGAGAACCAGATCGACACCGCACCAAGATCAAAGCCACTTTGTGGAGACCTATTGAAGTCGGGTGCCGAATTGACAGGCCACCTCATTAAGACTATTCAGCCATGGAATTCCGATCATTTCGCCCATTGGGAAATTCGCCAAATTTCTCCCAATTATCATTTCAGCTTCTGTGATTTGTCATTCCAAATTAAGAAGCTTTTTTCATTTGTGATGTGAGTACTTCATTTTTTGAAAAGAAATTTATTTTAAACTTATTTTTTAATATTTAAATTAAAAAAAAGCGTTTATCAGATTTTTTATTTTTAATAAATTAATATGATCAAAAATTGTGTCTAATCTTATTATTCTGTTTATTTTGGAGAAATTAAGACTAATTAGATAATATTTTGAAGTCCAATACTTTCTTGAATATTTTTAAAGGATTATAAGATATCTGAGTCCCTTTTTGGGTCTTGAGACGATCGGA
>JXOV01010274.1:15291-26429 GCA_001014945.1 Clogmia albipunctata | reverse complement strand
GTTTTAAATGCTTTTGTTAGGGGTAGCTTACTTTTAGNCCTTAACAGTTATAACTGTATTTTTTATGATTTGAAATATTTCCCGGTTAACCCCACATGCTTACAAAATTTCAATAAAATCGGGTTAACTGTTTCGGTAATATACTTCTTTAAAAATTTCACTGTTTTAAATGCTTTTGTTAGGGGTAGCTTACTTTTAGCACGTATGGGTATGATTATTTTTTTGCATATATACTTTATAGTGCTTAATCATAATATAATCCAAAATAGCAATTTTTGCAAAAAAAAGTTATAAAAAAATTAGGGGTGTTTCACCCTTAGTAGTTAGGGATGTAAAATGTCTTCGTTGACCTTTTGCCGGTCCAACCCCATATGCTCACAAAATTTGATTAAAATCGGTACAGTAGATTCCGAGAACGGATGCCTCACACACTGTGACAAGAGAATATTATATATAAGATTTTCTTTGCAATTGAGGAACTGACAAAATATATTTCATATTAGACATCACTCTGAAGAAACGCATTTGAATTAAAACAAAATCAAAGTCCAAATTAACAATTCTATGTTAAATCTATTTATTTAATATTGAAACACAATTGTAATAATTCAGACAGATATCAATAAATAGGAAGGGAGTCCCTCATTTGACTCCCTGTTGAGCTTCGCGTTTTGCATTGACTCGATCGACAAGTTCTTTGACCCGCTTCAGGCATTCCTTTTTCGTTCTATTTGGTATGCACTCGGCGATTCTGTCCCACCGGTCCGGCGTTGAAATTGGATACGTCTTGATGGCCTGTTCTAATAGAGCTTGCTCCTCCTTTGTCCACGTCTTTGCTTCTTCTGTTGCGACTTTTCCATTTCCTGTAACTTTAACCGGTTTGCTCTCTTCCCCATTAACCACCTTCTCCTTTTTCTCCTTTGCATTGATCGCATTTTTAGCATTCTCCTCGTCATTTACTGAAATATCCGCCTTGTCCACAACCTTCAGCTCCTTTCTCTGCTTCTCAAAACTCTCAAACGCATTCTCATTCGCCTGGGTTTTTAAAATACTCTTTGAAAAGTCGCCACTCTGAAGGTCCTTGGCTTTATTTAAAACGTCTCGAGAATTGTATTTTCGCTCTGATGCGGTTTTAGAGTGCATGTTCATGAAATTCGCAATCACATCCCACCTTTGCGAAGTGCCCGCGGGAAAGAGATTGACCGCTTTAATCAGAAGCTGCATATTCTCCTGATTCCACATGACATTCTTGTCCACAGTTCGAACCGAAGCACTTGATGTGCTTTGATTTTTGGATTGAAACATTTGCTTTCGTTCCTCCTCAATTTTGTCTTCAATTTCCTTGAGGGTTGAATCGAAAAGTGGTTTTCCTCCTTCCTTTATTCTCTTATTTAAATCCTGCAGTTCTAAAACCTTAAACATTTCACAGATTTTCTCAACACCCTCCATGTTTTTCACCTTTTGATCTCCAGGGTCAGAATCTGAAATGAAGTAATTTGCTGCTTTGGCGAAATCTCTAAAGGTTTTCTTCTCTTTTTTAAGCGCCTTTTTCTCCTTTTCCTTTTCTATTCTTATTGTTTCGATGCGTTTTTGTTCTGCCTCTTCAGCTTTCTGTTTAGCCAGTTGGACTTCTTTTAGGGCTCGCTCCTCTTCCGCCTTCTGTGCCTGGAACGCGTCCTGTTTAGCCCTCTTGGCTGCGTTCTTCTTCTCCTTGTCCTCCTGCTTGAACTTTGTTATCCGGGGATCGTTATTGTAGGCCAAATCCACCAAAGAGCGAATTCTGGACATTTCCTCCTTTTTCCTCTTGGCTCGAATTGCTTTATTCTGTTTCTCGATCCAGCGACGCTCATCCCGATCCTGTCCCTTCTCTTTGTCCTCCTCGTCTAAGTAGCTGTACTCTCGCCATGATTCAAAGTTGTACCAAAAGTTGTAGAACTTGTCCACTTCATCCCGGGTCGCGTTTTCGTCGCCCAGAGACTGGACATTTCGTTTCTCACTCCAGCGCGCGTTCAATTTGAACGCGTTGTCGAACGTTTTGTAGAAGTCGCGGTCAATTTCGTCCTGAGAAGGTAGATTGTTGTCGAATTCCGGGTCCACAGAGTCGTAGGAGCGTCGTTTTTGTGGATTGCCGAGAATTTCGTAGGCCCTCGTAATGCATGTGAAGTAGTCGTCGTCCTGTTTCACGTCCTCTCCCTTCGCTTTCCGCTTGTCCGGATGATGGTTTAACACTATTTTCCTATAGGCACGTTTGAGCTCGTCTTCGGACGCCTCGAACCTTTAAAATTGTATGTTCAAAAGTGTGAGAATTAGACAGAGCGTTGAGAAAAACGGAATTTCTTTGTCAATTACCTCAATTTCTTCAATCCTAATACAGCATAGTGATCCTGGTCCTTCCACTCTTTCGGGTCAAGACTCCGCAAGTAGTCTACGTCCACCTCGAAGACGGAATTGTCGTCTGAAATGTCCGACTCCGAACTAGCGTTTGACAAAAGGTTCGCATGGCCATGCTTCGAATGGTATTTGCTGGAAAACTCGGCAAATCTCTTTCCCACGCACTGGTACCGCTTCACCAGCACCAACTCACTCGCTATCGTCACCGAATTACTACTCAATAACTTGACACTCTCCGCCATTATCACAATTTTTCCGCTTTTTTACCAAACAGCAGCATCGATTTACAAATGAAGTTAAAATGACAATTAAATTTGACAGCAATGCGGCATGTCAATTTTGAAAACACTTTTTTCTATTTTTAGTTTATTTTAATAAGAATAATAAACTAACTACATTTTCCGACGATTTTATAATTCTATAGATATTTTGAACTTACCAATGAAACATATTCCAATTTGGAATTAGCTGTCAAATAGTCCAGAAATTGGTTTATTGCATGAACTGAGAGCGTATGGAAAGTCTCTACCGTAGTTGAAGTGCTGAAAGTAAAATAAGAAAGAATATTAATATATCTTTGAATCTAATTATATATTATTTCTATTAAAATTGAAATTTAAAACTATTTGTTTACGTTTCTCTTGTCTTTCAAAAACATCTCGGTTTACCGGGGAAATGTATAATAATTACCTGTTGTTTGATGGTACATTGCGTATCATAGACAATGATAAATCCAATGCAATTACTGTGGGCATTTTAATTAAAAATTCCTCAATTATTTGTTTGTTTTTACAAAAATCTAGGGGTTTTTTGGTTGTCCCGTAAATAATGAAGCTAGCGTGACATGTCAATATCATAGTACCCAAATTATTGGGAGTCAAATAATGTAAACTGACATCAGAAAGAAAATAGGGTTGTCTTTTTTCTCATGATACCATTTTTAACACAGGAATTTTTGTGAAATACGCATCATGCGAGATTTTAAATTAATTTAAAACAATATAATTTTTTGTTCCTTCCGATTAAATTTTATTGAAATTAAGCCCTTTTAACACACAAGGTAGTGCCCTAGATAGTAGAAAAGTGTTCTTGTGGTGAAGATTGTGGGGGATTGGAGAAATGGCATGAGAAAATAGAGTTTTGCACAATTCGTGAAAAGTTGCAATTTCGGTGCGTCGCGTACATTTTGATGGACTTGCAAACAACTATTTCGATTACAATTCGGATTTCAATGCAAGAATAAAGGACTTTTGTGGCGAAAAGAAGCCGGAAAAAGTGGTTTTCGATAAGTTTGAACGCGGCCACAGCAGCAAAGTTTGCTGGGATTGCTGTTATTTTGTTCTTGTTTGTTTGGAAGGTTTTGCCATTCTTCATTTAAAAATCGACGGACGGATCACACGACAAATGCCGGAATTCTAATTTGGGCTCACCAAGAATCGGAACTTCGTTCTTGTCGTTTTGCGTGTGTGCTGCGGTTTTTTCTTAACTATTTTCTGCGGTTGTTGGAAATTAATTGATTCGCGAATATTATTTTGTCATCGGCTCCTTGGATGATGCACATAAGTACACACACGCAAAGTGTATACACCGTTCGTGTGTGAGTGTGTGTTATCAAATAGATAGAATTTAATTTTGGACAACACGAGATTTGTGTAGATAAAAATCGGTTTTTGCCGAAAAATTACGTCACATCAAAAATAATTATGTTTTTTTCTCTGTCATTCTCTTTTGCCACCGCCGCGCCGCTCTGTTCATGTATAATATGTGTACAATAATATACAAAGTGCGATAATTTCACCACCTAAAAATTATATTCATCAAAACGCACACTATTTTAATGAAATTTTGTTTATCGCGTATATGTGTTGTGTACCGTTCTCTTGTTTTTGTTTTGCATATGTGACGACGACCAATCCAGAAGGCCGTGCACGGTTGAAAACGCTATTATTGCACAAACCGGGAGATCGCGCTGCTGTTAACATACAAGTCCTCGGGCGGAGTGGTCAAGGGAGCAACAAGATGTGAGTGGATGGGACACAGTGTTTGAGAGAGCCCAATGTAAACAGAGACGAGGAGAAAAAGGCCCATTTAATTAGGAAAAAATCAAAAGTGACACTTTAAAACAAAAAGACACAAGCAACGACTGCTGCGATGGCTTACCAGAGGCCAAAAGACCTGGACGGGTTCATCAACCAGATGAGCAAGGCGGACATGCGGATCAGAGCCCAGCTGGCCGAGGATCTGGTCAATTACTTGAGTGATAGTGAAAACTCCCTGGTCTGCATGGACCTGGGCATGCTCATTGACGGACTCATTCCCTGGCTGGCGGGCAGCCACTTCAAAGTGAGTATTTGGGAGCAGAGCACGACATTTGTGAACAAAAGGAAAATCAAATTTCTTCTTCTCATGGCGCTTTTGGACTTTCCAATTCATTGTTGACACAATAGCCGAGTTTTTTTCGTTATTATAATTCCTCTCCTCGTCTATGGCGGCTGCGATTGCTGCTATTGCGAATTTATTGAATGTCAGAAGGGGGTCGAATTTGAATATTTTGTCCGCATTAAATCAAATGTATTTAATTGGCAGTCAAAGGTTAAATTCTCGACGAAAACCGGGATTTCGTGGGCGATTTTCAATTGATTCCAATTTGACAATGGCTTATTACCAAATAGATCTATCTAAGCGAGGGGCTGCCTCGAAGAGAAGGTGTTTTGTGGACTAGTTTTCTTCCGCGCTTCTCATAAAAGGTGCCATTATTACAAACCAACCGATGAAACTGCAACAAAATCCAAAATTGGCGTTTCCATAAAACCTGATCCGATTTGTTTTCATTTCTCCGTAAGAGACTAAACAACTGGCGACAGTTTCTTCTCGATTCTCCTAACGACGGCAATCAAGTGGAAAGGTTTACCTACATGCATATGGACGACGATCCTCAAAAATTGCTCTGTTTATTCCGAGCCAATTATATAGATCATAAATCTGAAATAAATTTGATTGAATACGAATTGTCATGGCCCGCGGAAAACAATAGACAATTCTGTTCCAGGCGTATGAACCTGAACGGTGGCTGTGGAGGAAGCGGCTAGATTAATTCGATTCTATTAATTTTCCCACTTGAGATTTAGTGGAAAATCCCTGGATTAATGCAGAACTGCATTTGAATTCAATAGATTTCAACCATAATGTTGGTTCACTTAAAAAATCATTTGTATTATTCAAATAATATGGTTTTGATGAAAAAATCTCAACTCGATTTCATTGAGTGTCCCGTTTCTTCGATTGATCTTGTTGAACTGATCTCGGACAAGTAAGCGGCTTTACAAATTAGGTAAACCGGGCGATGTTTTATTAGTGTTTTCTGTGGGGGTGTCCAGAGTCGGAGAGTAAAAATTGTCATCTCCGGCGTTTGAGTGGGTAGTGTTTGGCTAATCGGAGTCTGGCTATAAAATTCTCTCTTAGTTTGACTTTGTTGGTCCAAGGAAGTTGTGAGTGTTTTTTAAAAGTTTCTTTTTTTTTCTCAAATTTTATTAGATTGCCCAGCGTGCTCTAGAAGCCCTTGTGGAATTGATTGGTCGTCTAGGGCAGGACTTTAACGCATATTCCCCGACCGTACTTCAACACGTCGTGGACAGGTAATTGCCATTCCAATATCACATTTAATATCAAACAACAAGTGGTTGACGAAAATGATGACATCACCCCTCTTTGATCTTTTAGGTTGGGCGACAGCAAAGACACTGTCCGAGAGAAGGCGCAACTGGTGCTGAACAAGTTGATGGAATGCAAAGTCCTGCTTCCGCAGACCCTCTTGGACAAATTGACCACCTGTTTTAAGCATAAAAACGCAAAGATTCGCGAAGAGTTCCTACAGACGATTGTGAATACCCTGAATGAGTAAGTGTGTGGCCTTGAGAGGTTACCTCAGCGCAGTAGCCTTATATTTACAATGAATTAATTGATGTGTGATTTGTTGCTTAGGTACGGAACGCAGAATTTATCCCTAAAGACGTATATTCAGCCGATTGTGGACCTGTTGAGCGATCCCACGTCGCAGGTGAGAGACGCGGCGATCCAGACACTGGTCGAAATTTACAAGCACGTTGGTGATAAGTTGAGAGCAGATCTTAGAAAGAAGACAGTTCCGCCGGGAAAATTGGCCCTGCTCGAACAAAAGTTTGATGAAGTGAAGCACGATGATCTGCTCCTCCCGTCTGCCTTCCAGTCGAACAGCAACACTAATAACAATAATCACGACGATATCGATACGTGCTTAATGCCGAGGCCCACCCGGCTCATGAAGAGAAGTCCCTCAGCGCGAAGACCAATCATGGAGAGTGCGATGCCCGGTCCAATTGTCGGTGACTCGAATTCGGCGGGCGCCGTCTCAATGCAAATATTCGAAATGTCTTTCGAAGCGGTGCCCAAGTTGACCATTTTTGCGCCCCGTGACATCGAGGAGCACCTGAAGAGTATAATTAAAATTATTGGTGATAAAAACATGGACTGGGAAAAGAGAGTCGATGCGGTGAGTTGAAATTCGTTAATTTTAGTGGAACAGTGTAAATACGAATGAGATGATTAGATTCATTAGCACCTGAAAAATTCTTCTTGTGCAGTGAATGAATCTGCGTTCTTAGTATTCAGGAAATGAATTTAATTATCCGGAAGATTTTTTAAATGTTTGATGTAAATTATAATCAGAAAATTTATTTTTTTTTATATTAGGTATGTGAAGTAACTTTTTTTTTTACCAATGATAGTGAAGTTCACAAAAGAAGTGCAAAAAAGTCTTTTTTTGCTGTTTTGAAAGCCTAATATTTCACACTTTATCGATTTATTTTTCATATTTAACGTTATTTATTAACTTAATTTCTTCCACTAATTCCATTTAAAGTTTATTATTTTATTACTTAATTACATTTGAGCCATTTTTTAGAATCTTATTTTATAACAGAAGTCGGTAATTATTTTGGATATCTTCGTATATTTAATCCACTTTGTTTGTGATACTGAATAAATATTTAGTCTGGCTTACTACATTCAATAATATATATAATGACTGTCAAAATCATAGGATAAATTTTGAAAGAAGAAGTCATAAATAAAAAATTGTCATTTCAAAATTTTGAATTGAATGTATTTGCAATAATTGCTGTATGTTAATCATGTGTGAAGTGGTTTTTTATTATGAGTAATATTCCTTTGCTCGACGAAGAATTCCAAAAATTGTACGAATAAAAACATCTTCAGTTCAAAAATTCCTTACATAATTAACTATTATTATTCTCGATGTTTTGAGTTTAAATAGTTTACATAGACATTATGTTTTAAAGAAAACTTTGGAGCTCTGTCGTTTTTCAAAAATATTTTTCATTTTCTATTATGTTTTAGGTACAAAACAGCCCTTTTACTTCCAAATCATGTATTAATGACGTCTGTGAAGTAAAAACAATGCTTTTTAACAAAATTGTGTGGTTATTTTTAGAAAAACTTTTATGTTTGATAAGATAATACAGGTCTTTGATTTTCAAACCTTTTTATTGAAATATTACGATAAGAAATTTATATCATAAATTGTCAAATGAATACGTAAATAATCTTCTTTTGTTGTTGTTTCGTTTCAGTTAAAGAAGATTCGTTCACTGCTTTTACAATGCGCGGAAACGAAATTGCTATTTCCGCAATATTCAAAAGATTTATCAATATCATTCCTGGACATTTTAAAGGAGTTGCGATCGCAGGTGATTCGCGAGGCATGTATCACACTGGCCTACATGAGCAAACGATTGACCACCAAAATGGATCAGTTTCTAGTGTATACGCTGAATGAATTGATTAATTTGATTCCGAATTCGGCGAAAGTGATCTCATCGTCGGGCACCATCGCCTTCAAGTACGTGATCAAGTACAGTCCGTCGACCAAGCTGATACCGATCATAATGCAGAATCTGACCCAGTCCAAGTCGAAGGATATGCGAGCGGCGTTGGCCGAGGTGATGGTGACAATGCTGGACGAGTGGCCGACTAGGTATTTGGAGAAGAACGCCCAAATATTGAGGGACGGTTTGAAGAAGGGACTTCAAGATGCGGACAGTGAAGCGAGGCGGCACAGTCGCAAAGCGTATTGGTTGTACCGTAAGCATTTCCCGCAAATCGCTGACCAACTGTACCAGCAACTGGATTCGGTCACTCAAAAAGGAGTGGATAAGGAACGGGATGGAGAAGAGGAGTTAGGAACTGAAAATGGGTCAATGACAGCCAGTCTCAGAGGCAGTAGTAGCAGTCTAAACTCGATGCCCGGAATAAGTAAATATCTGCTAATATTTATTAATCAATTTATTTAAAGATTTGATAATTTTTAAGCAATTGTTTAAAGAGTGTATTGATTTTATTAGTTCTGAAGTCTTTAGCTTTTTCTTAAATTCTAACTGTTCATTCACTAGTGACATTTTACCTCCTAAAAATCATATGTTCACTAGTCATTTTTAAACCTACAGAAAGATATTTTAAAACAAATGTTTCGTTTCCATTGCTTGTAGGCTCCTCATTTTCAATTGACTCGAAATTGAACATTTCATCCAATTCTACTTCAGTCAAATCTTCATTTTGAGATTCAATCAAATCCTGAATATCGCCATTTGATATTTCAACTGTACTTGCGGTCAAACATTTAATTTTCACAGATTCTTTACATACGCCTCACAGAACAGGCCTTATTTTTTCTAATATGATTTTTAAGTACAGGGTTTTAGTTCTTCTTAAACGACACAACAACCGTCACAATTGAATAACATGTCTATGAATCATTATTTGTTAATGTGATGATTCTATATAGAGCCTATTTAGTGACAGGTTTTGGCCACCTAAATAGAACACACATACTACGAAGAGGGCCATTCCTTTCACACTTTCATCTGTATCCATTCAATGAACAGAAACAAATTACTAGNTCACAATTGAATAACATGTCTATGAATCATTATTTGTTAATGTGATGATTCTATATAGAGCCTATTTAGTGACAGGTTTTGGCCACCTAAATAGAACACACATACTACGAAGAGGGCCATTCCTTTCACACTTTCATCTGTATCCATTCAATGAACAGAAACAAATTACTAGTATTAGAAAGATTCGGGTTATCTCTTCGATTCTATGCGCCCCATTCCAAGCTTCAAAAGCGTTCCTTGGGCGAACGAATAGAACGATACTAGTTGTTCGACAGTTGAGGCCGGGAATTTTATTTTTGCAAATATCAAACACAGAGTGGTGTTAGTGAAAACGAGTAATGAAACGCGAAAGAAAAAAATTACGGTCTGATCACATTTCAAGCCTGAGCTATTCCAATTGAATTCTGTGACGACGCTTTAATTACGCCACCTCATTTCTAACGATATCTTTTATATTGACGAGAAATTTTGCCACGTTTAATTTCTTCCCACAATCTGTAAAACTCATGTCCGGATCACAGTCTATATTATACAGTATGGTTTTGTATTAACTTGCCGATAAGATCCGCGTATAAGGAAATTGGACTCAATTATTTCCTCCGCGAAAAAGAAGCTTCTACTGCATTTAAACTAATTAATTCTTAAAACTAACATTTTTACTAAATTCTTTCCTAATGAAATTATTATTTTTCTTTTAGGGAAAATGGTATCCGGAATTAAGACGCCTGTCGCCAGTCCATCAGGTAATTGTCCCCAAAATGAAGATATTAAGACTTGAAGATAAAATAACCTTTGTAACAGAGTTTAATAAGAAATAACTGTCTTTTTTTATACGCTTTCTCAAATGGATTTTTGTGTAATACAAAATTGTTAATTTGAATTCCTTTTAATGGTAAAAATAATAACTTGTGTGTATGTGTGGGTTGCGCGCCGAATTTGAAAGGCACAAGCGCTAGTACAGAAAATCTAGCTTCGACGCGATTGTCAAGAGTTCCATCGTTGCCACGATCATACAGTCGCAATCGAAGTGGAATTCCGGTGGCAGCTAATCGGGATATCCAAATGCAAAGAGGTCCAATTTTGATTATGGTTCTTAAAACGTTTGTTTTAGTTGAGCATTATTCCTAGTTTGGTATTGAGATGATACCTTTAGAGTTCTTTTTAATTTATGTTCATTTTGTAATGTCCACATTGGCTATAATCAATCATTTTCGGTTCCGGCAAACGTTATCAGGTGGCTTCCGTAGTGTATCGGCTGTGGATGCGGCAGCAGCCCAACGTGCTCGAGCCCGCGCCCAATATTCCTCGATGGCACGACAAAAAGTTACTTCGGGAACAGCTTCGTTGCGTAAGTTACTACATGGCTTTAATCATTCTTCACATGTCCCTCCATTCCCCTGTGAAGCTTTGTGCGAAACTTTATGTTGTTAAATAGTAATGGAAATGAGAATTGCCTGCATGATTTAATTGTGATAATCAAAATATCGATGTTAATCTTAATTTTTATAATTGATGGACACTATCAATTTATTGGAACTCGTTTAAATGAAGAAAGGTGAAATGGCGATTATTTGAATTAATTTTATATATTTTAAATTAATTATTTTATAAAAGCGATACATTTATTTGGAAACTATGGTTTAATTTATAGTTTTATAATGACTAATCCTTTGTTTTGATAAATCGAAATATAGTCCTTCATTTTGCAAATATTCTCGTTTCCATTATTACTTATTGTTTTACTTATTTTAATATAATTGTGATTTTTGTTTTAATTAATATTTTATCATTTTT
>JXOV01010274.1:0-15125 GCA_001014945.1 Clogmia albipunctata | reverse complement strand
TTTCGTTCTTTGTATGCGTCTCCTGCTTGCGATTTTCTGTTGTGAATGCCAATTAAAATAACCCCCCATAACGTGAATGCCTAATAAAACTGACCGTCTCTGATGCCTACAAATTGAATAAACATTGGTTTTTCTGTATTTGTCGATATATAGAAGGACAGATGGCGCAACAAGGTAGATTGAATTATCAATTTATTGTTTCTCTATAATTAATATAACAGTAAAAGAAGATGGATTACATTGTTAATGGTTATGAATTGCAATATGAGATTTTAATGGAGATTTGCTCTCTTGTTTGTCCTGTTTTAGCCCGGTCGAGGCGCATTTATTCACCAAGTGCTCAGGCGGCTTCGCCTGAACATCATCGGCCGGCGGCGGTGCGGCAGACGGCCCGAGCCGGAGTGTCGCAGTCGCAGCCCACGTCGCGCAGTACATCACCGTCGTCGCGGTTGAAGGACGCGTACAGTACGTACGGTTACAGGCAGACGGGAACGATTCCGAAGAAGACATCGGGAATTCCGCGATCTCTGGCGAATTCGCGGGAGACGAGTCCAACGCGGGGCCAGTTGTCGGGCATGAAGAGGGGGTCGTTTTCCAATGGACAGCGACGTCCTCCGATTAACCCGGCCCGCCCGATTATGGCTCAGAAGATACTGCTCCAGAGTCGGGAGGCAGAACAGGCGCTGACCGATGCCCTGTCCCCAGACGATCCAGATCTGAGCGCCGAGTACGGGCGAATGCACAGAAAGATATCCCGCGACGAGTCGGATGAGAGTGAGGCGTCAAGCGTATGCTCTGAGCGTAGTTTTGATAGGACCAATGACTCTTATTCGTGGAATGGCTCGCGGTCTCGCCTGGACAGCTTCCGGACCCCGATCACCGATGTTGAGATGATCATCCAGCTCTGCGGCTCGACTCATTGGTCGGAGCGGAAGGACGGCCTAGTAAATCTGACCCAGTATCTGTCCGACGGCAAGATTCTAACTCCAGCGCAGTTGAAGTGTATCCTTGAGCTGTTCCGGAAAATGTTTCTGGACACGCATACCAAAGTCTATGCACTGTTCTTGGATACCCTGAACGAACTAATCCTGGCCCACTCGAACGACATGCACGAGTGGCTTTTTATCCTCCTGATCAGACTCTTCTCGAAGCTGGGCACTGATCTACTTGTGTCAATGACTGGAAAGATATGGAAGACATTGGATTTAGTCTACGAGTATTTCCCCCCAGAAGTGCAAATTCAACTGCTGTTTAGGATTATAGTGGATCCCGTGCAGACGCCGAATGTGAAGGCGAGGGCGGCATCTCTCAAATTCCTCACCAAATTGGCCCAATGCTATTGCACCCCGAGCCAGTTTGCGTGTGTGAATGATGCGGAAAAGGCGGTCAATAAAATAATCCAATTCACTCAGGACAAGAAGAGCAAAGAGCTTAAGGACCAATCCAGTCACTGTTTGATAGCGCTGTACAACTGCAATCCGCCAGTAATGACTGGAATTCTGTCACAGTTGCCGAAGAACGTTCAGGACGTGGCACGGAATCTGATCCAGATGAGTATGCGGAAGAGTCCCTCGTCCTCGCCATTGTCCAGCTCAAGTCCGAAGCCCATGTTCAGTCCACAGCAATCACACAATCACATGTTTGGCACAAATATCGGGGTTGGAAATCACGTCAATAGTAATAATAACCATATATCTAGTCCTAGGTCAAGACAGTCGTCTCTGGAGGATCCCATGAACTCGGAGGAGGTGTACAAGAGCCTTAGAAAGACCACGGCCGAGATCCAGAACTACAGTTTCGAGTCCAAATTGGACCGGGATGCGACGAGCAAAGATTCTGGCATAAGTCAGATGGGCGGAACTGTGGACAATGGGCTCGCCAGTCAGCAATACCTGATGACAAAGTCGATCCACGAGGTGGCGAACGGAATTGGCGAAATGCAACTCGAAATGACCAGTGTCAGGGCGCTCAGTTCTTGCAATGGCTCCTCGAAGACGACGACAGAATCAAACACGCCAGAAAATACAGTCCGGGGAGTGGACGCCCTAACAGCCACGCCGGCCAAGAGCAGCTCCAATCACTCGGGGGTCATCTCGTTCTCGCCAGATGGTCAAGTGATTATCGAGAATCGAATAACTGAGAACGAGGTAATCAAAGATGCCCTCATCCTGAGTGCAGACTCGGAACCAGACTTTGTCAAGGCTACAATGAATAATTTGGCTCTATGCGTCAAATATGGAAATGGAGAAATGCCAGTCAAATTTTTCAAGTAAGTTGATTCTCTGAAAATTTAAATGATTTTCGGGATTTGGATATCGTTTTTTTAATTTTCATAAATAAATTTAAGTAAAATTGCATATTAGTTTAATGATAAACCTCAATTTTTAGTATTGATCATTGTTCTCTGGTACTGGTTCTAATTGATAAAATAATAGTAATTTTATTTGAAAACTAGTTTTTGTAATTTAAACAATTGAAATACAAAATACTTTCCGAACAAATATATCAGTTATTCCCATTTTAGTTCGTGATATTTCTGAGTTAAACATACAAATTGTTCTGTACATTTTAAGCATCTTATTAATTATTTTAATTGTTATTTCAGGGGTATTATGAAGATGATTTTAAATCTGTTTACGGCCGACAATGAGGTAATGGTGAAAAGTGCCATTTATGTGTTGGGCAAGATCATTCGAAGCGAGCCGATGCGCTCCAGCTGGATGCAGTTCCTGGAGTTGATCATCCTGAAGATAATCGACAGCTACCGGATCAGCCGGGATGTGGCACAAAAGATAGACGTCACCATACCTCAAATCGCCAAGAATTTACCCCTAGATTTAACATTGAATATCCTCTATCCGGTCATAGCGACAGGTGAATATCCGACAAATTTCGCAGCGCTGAAGATGCTGCTGGAGCTGTCGGACAAACAAGGGCACTTGTTGACGGAACAGCATTTGGATACCTTAATGCCATGTTTAGCTAGAGTGAGTATCAATTGAGTTGTTTAATTGAATAGATTATTTGAGAAACAGCACAAGCGCCATGACATTCATTTAAACGCAGAAAACTGGTTTTAGACGAACTGGGAATTAAAATAGTAATTTTTTAATAGTATTCATTTATAGTCTTTTAACTGTTTGACGAGAAACTGGAAATTTTAATAAAAAAAAGTGTCATACCTTTGGTTAAATTTAATTTATTGTTAAAAACTTAAGAGAATTTATCAACCGTTTGAATCTCCGTCTGTAATATCATCTATTTTATCCTGTGCCAGTGTAAAATTTAACTGAGAGTCTTTAAATTAATTTTTTCGCGTAACGGCCTGGTCCAGGATCTGTGTCCATTTTTCAATTAATAATGACTAAGTACTAATTGCAAACCACCACATGAACACACCACTAAAAAATTTAATACGATCGTATATATTGGACACTGTAACATGTCATTTCTCCTCAAAATCTACAAGAGCCACACCTGTGGGATTTTATCACAAACGATATATTTACCGTTTAAATACCTACATCTATCAAAACACAATTTCGTCATAAATGGCGCTTATACTAATCCTCAAATAAGCAATTCAATCTTATCTTATATTTGGCAATGAATTGCAACAATTTAATTCTTTAAGTTTTAAAATGTGTCATATTTTATGATAAAAATTAAAAACTTAATAATTTTTATCTTTTTATCAATTTTTGTTACATAAAACTAATATTATGACACTAAAATTTGTTCTGTCAGACATTTTTATAATACAAGTGATATAAAGAATTCGTTAAAATTTGGCTTTGTTTCTATTTTATTAAATTTTAATAGATGAAAACGATGATTTTTTAAGTTAATTCCTTTAAAACAGCATAAAATTTCAAATAAAACACGGTCAGTAAGCGTTATTAAACAAGCGATCGTGGGCCTAATGAGTTTTAATTGTCTTGTCGACCAAGTTTTATAAAAAAATATTTGATATTTATGATTGTTTTATTATATTACAGTTAACGGATAATTCCTATTCGTTGGTGAGAAAAGAGGCGGTATTTTGTATTGTAAAGCTCTATGTCGTGATGGGTGAGGATATGGTGAAGCCTAAGCTCACCATTTTGACTCCAAGTAAAATAAGGTAATACATTATGAATTGTAAGGTGATAATTATGGTAACTAAACTCGACTTGATCAATTTCAGGTTACTAAATGTTTATATAAATAAAAGCCAAAACAAGACAGGTTCGGCGACCACAACAGCGGCTACAACAGCTACATGATCGAAAACTGCAAAGTGATTTTTGCTAAAGAGTCGACGATGGGCCAAAAAGATTCGAAAGATTGGTAAAAATATAGTTTCAATTCCAGAATAATAATGTAAAGAAGAAGTATGAATGAAGCTCTGACCACAAGCGCGCGGACACAAATAAGAGAACAACTGTCGGGGGGTGTTAAGGGGTGGGGAGGGTAGTAGGAAGGAGGAAAAATTAACAAAAATCTCACATTTGAATATAAAGAGGAAATTTAAAAAATGATAACTTTGATCTAGGTGAACGAAAATGAGAAATCCATTTTTAAAAATCAACCTCTACCATGTAAACTGTTCTCTTAATTGAACACTTAATTTGGATATTAATTTAGTTGTTAAAAGGTATTTCAAGTTTCTATTTCAGAAATTTGCACACACACACAATTTTAATTGTAATAATTTTAATAATAAATTTTAAAAACACGCCTTTAATAGAAGAGAAAGACAGGAAAGCTAGGGGAAATGGAGATTGATTGGCTTTATTAAACTTTCTTGAATTATGCGATTTTTATTTAGCTCTGATAAAGATATAAAAGGCACACATTATATGTAAATTACAAAGGAATTTAATATTCTTTAATTCTGTGTTAAGTTCTAATATGTTAATTAATATTATAAAGTCCAGTTCCAGCTTTGAATTTATAGTTCCCATTGAAAAATTTTGTATTGTATAGTCTGAAAATATATATTAAAATCGATATTATGTGATTGATAGGGCGCGTATTATTCGTGAATTGATGGATTGTTGGGCAGAGTTGAAAAGAACAAATATTAAATTATTTTAAATAAAAAGCAAACACAGAAGAGGAAAATAGAGGTTGATTAATTGTATCAAAACACAATTTGATCTAAATTTATGATATTTATTTCTTCTATTGACCACACATCCCCGTTACTCATTTGTATAATGAACATTGATGACTTTATATCTGTTGCTGTTTTCCAACCAACTGTATGTAGAAAAGGACATTTATCTAATTTATCGCCTACGATGAACGGTGTAGCAATAGTTTGGACGAATATTAAAAAGTAATTGGGCTGCTTCAAAAAGAAATCCAACTATATAAATATATGCTTATAAGAAGTTACAGTAAAAAAGAAAATGAAAAGATGAAAGGCTTTGTAAAAAATAAACTTTTTAATATTGCCAAATATTATCCACTGTTCTCTGTAATTATATATTATGCGACAAAGCTCGTTCATAAATATGTGTACTCTGTTTAAATAATATTAATATAAATTGCATTTTAATACTATTATAAATAATATAATCTGAATCCATTAAACACTAAATAACTATGTTGACAAATACTTTCATATCTCTCTCTCTCTGTGTAACTAAACAAAAAAAAACTATTAAAACCAGTCCCACTAAAATAATGGGAAGCAATTCTTGATCCGTACATACAACAACAAAAAAAGAAACAATTTCCAGTGAAAGAACACGCAAAGAAATAGCCATTAGGGGAAATCTAAAATATACAAAAACTATGTGACTAGAAAAATGTAAACACAAACAGCTGCAATTTGTGTATAAAAGCTTGTATCTGGATTTCAATAATTTATTTTTATCTCTTTGAATATAAAAACAAATAAATTTGACAAAAATATTTAAATGGTTTTTTATTTTAATTGGATTTTATATTAAGGATCTTCAGAGACACACCTGTACACAAGATGTATGTCTCTAGGAAGATTTATGCCAAATTTTAGTGGATCAAAGTCAACTACGCGACGCGTCCTAGGTAGTATTATTTACTCACAGCTACTATATGGTGTGATATGATGAAATTGCAAAAGTACCGCACCATTATGGACAAGGACTCAAGAAAAGTAACATTATGAATCTGCTCAGGATACAGAACAATGTCGACAATAGCAGCGGAGGTGATCTCTGGATTTCCTCCGTTTCGAATTAAGGTTGAGGAAGCTGTAAATGCAGGCCCGGACTAGAGGTAGTCGGGACTAGTGCCCAGAGCGGCAAATTTTCAGGGGCGACAAAATTAGGAATGTGAAAAAAAAAATCTATACAATTTATAATTATCTATTATAAATAAACATTTTATATTTGAAGAAATACAATTTATGCATTATGTATCAAATTAAAATTTTGAAATTTAAAAAAAACTATCAAAATAGTTTTTTATTTTGTTGTTTTCATAATATGTAATAAATATTCTACAATTACTTATTTTAATTTTTAAAAAATATTAAAATAAAATTTCTGTCATAGGGGCGGCATTTTCTTCACTGCCCCAGGGCGCCATATTTCTAAATCCGGCCCTGGGTAAATGTATTCAATGGAGTATACAAAACTATTGCAAAGGACATAGTCACACATATTGATCGATGCAGCTTTTGTGATGAGGAAGACACTTCAGAACATATTGTCTTAAGATGTTGGAGATTCAATGCAGAGAGAGAGAGAGAGAAGTTTCAATAGGGCTAGTCATAATGATGACTAGGTATAGGGATGGCTCAACGATTGTTTTTCAAATGATGGAATCAAAAGTTGATGGGCAATGGGTGAAGTAATATCATGATGGCGGTCCCACCCTATACCCAAGCACAGTAAGAAATCGGGTGGGTGAGAGCTTCACTCGTTCTCACTGCGCCACGGTTAGTCCAGAAGAGCGTTTTTGACGATTTCTTACTTAACCCCAAATAAAAAAAAACTATTCACAATAAGCCTCCAATCATCGTATGTATTTTTCAATCGCACCAGATCTAAAATGTCGCTGTTAATAATCGAAAAATCGACGACTGGTACATCCTTTATTGTTTTTTTTTAAATTCTTTCTATTAATTTATTTTCTTCGCAAAAAATCCCTTCAGAATTCGAAGCTCTAGGGACTCTTAACATATTTCGAATTATCGAGTTGTTCGAAATATCAAATAGTAAAAAGCGAAAGATTTATACGACATTGAAGAGAAGCCAGTGATGCTCTCCATCAGACACGGTTAAATTGTTCAGTGGGGGATGAACTGGAGAGGAATGGATGCATACAGTTTGAAAAAAGGAAAGTTAAATACTAGATGCAGGATTAAAAAGGCAAAAGAGGCGTTAATAAAATATTATCAAATGGTAAATCAATGGAAATTCAGGATAACTTTTAATTATCAATAGTTTGAATTATCGAGAGTCGTATTTATAGAAATATATAAAATAACAGTAAAAATTAAGTGATAATAGATTGTTTAAAATTTAATTTTTAAAACATTTAATTTTCTCAAATGAAAAATAAGTATGCAATTTTTATGAATATTATGTGTTTTTATTAAAAAAAATTAAAACCACCAATTTAAATATTCTGGTTACCATATGAATTTGTCCTGGGGATTAATCTCTTTTTATTGTGATCATAAAATGGGCTTTGAAGAAGAAAACTATTTCATAGCTTAAGTTAATTATAATTTAATGGCCCTAAATTATTTTCCTGGTTTTCAAGGAATTTATCAAATTTGCCTCAAATTTCCCTTCGTGAAGTATATGCTCGTAATATGTTTTATTTTAATTATGAATAGTGACTAAATTTTTCAGAAGATATATGGAAGAGATTGGGTTAAATAAGAATATCCAATTATACTTACAGACTGTAACATTGAAAAGGACACAAGAAAGTATTCTCGTCGATTGTCGAATAAATGAGAGAACAGATTGGATAGACCAAGAATTAAATAAAAAAAAGGCTGAGTTGAAAAATAGCGACAAAGATTTGATAATTATGTAAAAATCTAATTATTTTCAATAAAAATAAAATATTTTACCTAATCCCTTAACTTGAAATTTAACTGATGAAAATGAATTAATTTCTTGAGTATTTTAGTTAATTAAAATTGATCTGTAAAGGAAAGGGTTTTTTATGCGAGATAGATCAAATGTTAACATTTTTTAGTCTTTAAAACGATAGCTTATAATTTTAATAAAAGGACTTTATTTTGAAATTCAATAGTCAATGATCACCGTCTTCAAAGGGTTAAATTTCGGAATTGGTTTGTGAAAATTTTCTATGAAGGTATGTTTTTACTCTGCCATTTCAATTATTTCAATAACTGTGTCCTTAATAAGGACTACACTATGATACTCCAGATAGGATTTTGATAAAAATTATGAAAATTTATCAAAGAATTTTCGTTGTTACTACTAACATGCCATTAACTGTCAATGCCATGCTAGTGCACTTGTCATTTTCATTTGTTTACATTCTGCACATTCATCATGGAGCTGGAAAATCTTAATCCTTCGGTATTTGAGAAAATATCCGTTCGTAAAATCACACACGCAGACGAAGATGATGATACCTATGATCCTTTCGATTCGAGAGAGATATTTGGTAAATACAATCATTTTGAAAGTGGAAATTTTCTAATTCAAGTTAATTTACTAAAAACTTGTAAATTTACAGATTTAATTCGAGTTATAAATGATCCTGAGCATCCGTTAACATTGGAGGAGTTGCACGTGGTGGAGGAGAGTCGAGTAAGTGTTGACAATGAGGCGAACGAGGTGAAAGTTAGTTTTACTCCAACGATTCCCCACTGTTCCATGGCCACCTTGATTGGTTTGTCTATTCGAGTAAAGCTCCTCAGAACTCTTCCTCCCCGGTTCAAAGTGTCTGTAGAAATCACCCCAGGAACACATGCTTCTGAACACGCTGTAAACAAGCAGTTGGCAGACAAGGAACGAGTTGCAGCTGCCTTAGAAAATAAACACCTCATCGAAGTTATTAACCAATGTATTGCAACATGAAGAAATTTAATTAAAAACCATTTTATTTTTACTGAACTAATGTCTATTTATTTTACAAATTGTTACTCTTTTTTCTTTGCCGAAATTGCATTCGCTGGCTTCGGTTTTGTAGGGTCGTATTTGTAGGTTTTTACTAATGGTCCTTTGCCTGCCCTTTGGAAACGAATATCGTCCATTCTCTGTCGATCTTCCAGCTCCTTTGTGATCTTCATATTTGTCCAAGCTGAAATGCACAATTTTCCAATTAAGTTCTTTAGACGATCTTCATTTTTTCCGAATTTTAGATTAAGAAAAAACTCTTCCAATATCAGTGCAATAAAGATAGATACTTACAATCCTTGATGCCCTCAACAAAGCCTTTCTTTTTTATTGGTAAAGCGTCCACTTTATGCGTGATAAGAGGATCGATTTTGAAATATTTTCGTACTTTGGGAATCTTTAAAAATCCAACCTGAAAAATGTAATTTGAAAAATAATAAAAATGAAGATAAATTTAATAAAAAAAAATATTCCATCGAACCTGAGCCAACGATATAAAATTACTGCAAGCCCAATAGGTGAGAATGGCTCCTGGGAAGTTGATAGTAAAAGGCAGAATAATAAAAGGTAGAGCTCTGAGCACATATTTCATTGTCTGGAGGTTTTGGGAGTTCAGTTTGGCGCTATCGGTTCCAATTTCGATGGTTAAATACAGAGTGATACTGGTAATGACTGGCAAAAGGTAGATGGGATCGGCAACTGTAAGATCATGGAACCAGAACAGTCCTCCTGTGGCCATGGATTCGACAGGAGCGTTTGCCATTCGACGAAGACCAATGAAAAAGGAGAGGAAAAACGGAGCCTGAACGAAAGGAACCATCATATTTTTCAACGGATTCAGGTTCTTCTCCTTCATGAACATCATCAACTCCTGGGAATATCGCATTGCCTCAATTTTGTTTCCAGACTGCCTCGCTTCAGTCATTTTCAACTGGATGGTTTGCATCTGGGGCATGAAATTGTTCATTTTCGCGGCATTTCTTTGAGAAAGGATAACCAAGGGGAACAATATTAGCCTGACACAGACGGTTCCCAAAGCGATGGCACCCCACCAAGGGAGATCCAGACCGAGGTGGAAAAATTCCAGAGCCTGTTGGACCATTCCAATCGGACTCCAGCCGCCGAGACCCAAGCTTTGAAGAGTTGATCCATTGACTAAGGTTTCTACCACAGTGGGATCTATTACACTGGGCTCAAGTACTGGAGCGACAGGAGCTGCTGGTAGTTGTGTTAGGTCTGGCAAAACATCCTCAACTGTTGTAATCCGTTCGCTTGTGCTCTGAAATCGGACTCCCAGTGGAGCGGCGGCGATAAATGCATTAAATTGCTTATGATTTAACAGAGACTCGCTAAGGATTGGTACTACAGATCTTGTAGCATGTTTCCTGGGACTGAACTGGCTCAAGTTTCTCTGCTTTTGATCGAAATTCGGTGTTATCTAAAAATACGTTTTAGGTTATGCATGTTTCATGGAATTTAATTGAATTATTTAAATGATATGAATGAAATTATTACATGTTTCGCACTACAGGCTGCCCGCCTGAGGAACACCAATTGCTGGCATCGAATCATAATTTATTTCAAATTAATTGGACAGTGTTATTTCACCCCACCACTACTCTTCTCTTTGTGTTTGACAGCGAGACGTCAAGAGTTGTCAAATCTTTGTTGATTTCTGAATCCTTTCTTCGAAGTGCAGTTTTTTCTTTTTGTGTGTGAAGGGGAGTTTGTTTTGATTGTGCATGTGCTGTGTGTTGGGATGTGCATAATTGGTGTCTGCCAAACAAAGGCCTAATCGTGTGCTCTGGCGATAGTGTTGGGCTGACCCTTTCCACTTTATTGACAAGAATGTTGTTGCCAGTTTTATATTATCAAAACAGCTGAGGGGAAATAATAGAAATATGATGATGGAAGACTTCAAGTGAGCTGTGTGTTGGGACTTTTTCGTGGTTGTGTGTTGTTATGTGGGTTACGAAACGACGTCAAATTGTTGTAATTTGACAGAATAGTGAGTGGAGCAGCCTTAAATTGAGCCACCAAAAACAGTCGAACTGAACTCTGAAAAATCGAAATTGAGCCATTGTGCGTGCGTGTGCGTGTGACTGCCAGCTGAAGAGGCTGCTGTGAAAGATGAGTGGGAGGGTGCGTTTGAAAGAGGAGGGCAGCAGCAGTAATGTGGGATGCGACAGTACTCCGTCCCTCCTCGAGATCTGCTTCAACTACATGGCCGAGAATCTCTCCATAATCAGCACGGGCAGCAAGAACGAAAACACCCTGGAGCTGAGGGACGGAATTGTGCTTCCCTTTACCATTTGCAATAGGTAAAACCCGTTTTCTCTCACTTTTTATGCCTTTGTTTACTAAAAATAGTTTTGTTTTATTATCAATTCGTCAGGTTCTTTAAACATTATCAGGACTACCATCAAGATGTTCACGTGATTGTCAACCTCTTCCGTGATCCGTCGATAACACCAATTAAATACGTGTCGATCCGATACTCCCTGATCACTGACGACGAACTGAAGGTCCTTCTTAGACACAATTTGATCTCCCTGTCGATCTGGTACTGCCACAGCATAACTGACAAGTCCTACGAGACCCTGCTGCAGCACTCGAGCCAGCTGCGGAGCCTCGAACTGGGCCGCAACGTATACATGCTTAAGCACGAAGAGCCCAATGAAAAGTCCCCGTTCAACTTCCAGCTAAGCTTACCGCGCCTCGAGCGACTCATCATGGTCGGAGTGGTGCTCCAGCCCTCCCTCCAATTCTCCCATCTAGTAGAGTTATCGTACCTTGACTTAACGGCGTGCATCTTTGCCGAATTCAGCCTAGAAGCGCTCGTCGGGCTGCCCAAACTCACCACTCTCATCCTGTTTAACGTCTGGCCCCTGGAAAAGGAGTTCCCACATCTCTGTCAAATGAAACAGCTTGAAGTTCTCGACATATCTGTCGCTCCCCCCAATGGACATGGGATTTACAAAGAACCTGATCTGGTACTTTCCTTTTTCTTGTTTTCTATCAAATAGTCGACCCCCCGAAATTGCTCAACAAAGAAATTATATATTTCAAAAGTCACCCTGAAAAAATGTTGAATTAGTATGCGAAATGAATCTTGGGAACATAACAAATCGCATTGATGTTACATTTAAATTTTTTTGGGAAAATTTTTTCGGTAAAGATGCAAAATTTGACCTTCAAAAATACGATTTTTGTAAACAATTACAGAAAACTATTAAATCCTTTGTCAGGTGATCATTTATTTTTGAAACTTGTTCTCTTTCAATGTTTTCACTCGGTACAATAGCTGTTTTTGCAAAAATAGTATAACAAAGAGTATGATAATCACCCTAAATAATGTTTTGTCATTTAATAATAAAAACACAAACAATGATATTACCCCTACTCTAATAGTTAAACATCTAAAAAATATAATATTGTAATGATTTTTTATTACAAAAATAATTAATTTTCTTCATAAACCATCATCTGAAGAGATGATTGGTAAAATCTATATAAAGTCAAATACATTTTTCTATTACATACATATTTATTAAAAAAAAAACTGTAAATTATTTCTAATAACAAATTGAATAACTTTCAAAAACATATCATAATTTAAAGATGCCCTTTTATACTTTTTTTCTTAAAAAATGATAAATAATGCAACAGCTTTTTTCACTTTCATTGAATATTTTGAATATGTACCAATCATAAATTAAATTTATATTATTCACTTTTATTTATTGGGGAAATTAACACGGTTACACCTTATTAATTGGAATTTGCAAATTAATTTAGACTTTTAACTGAATAAAATTATTTAAAATTAATTCCAGTATTTAGCGACGCTGGTGGAAAGCCTGCCCAGGCTGACCCATTTGGACATTTCTGGAACGAATCTGGCGGGCCGAGGTGTGGCTAAAAAGGAATCTAATGGCAATGGCAAGAACTCGGATATTCCGGGCTTAGTGAGCCGGGTGGATAGACCTCTGGAATTCCTGGGACTATATAACACAGCACATTCTGCTTGTAGAAGGCACGATATTCCCGCTTTAACTGTAAGTGTTTCTTGTTATTTTGTTATGGGAGGTGGTCTTGATTTTTTTGTTTCTTCTCAATTTGTCCAGATTGCTGGTGAGGCGAATGAGGAGCAAATTCTGACGTCGGCTTTGATGTATCGCGATCGGCCGAACCTTTTGACCAAAGTTCTGAATGACCTGTATTATATTTTGCGATCAGAGTCCTGTCAGTCTATCCACAAGGCGCTTAAAGTCGTGCTGATGGCGATGGACAGGCATCTGCCGATAAAGCACACCCAGATATCGGGCAGTGCGACACTGTTTTACATTGTAAAGGGGCGGAACACGAACCAATTTGGACCATCGCTCAAGAAGCACATCATTAGAACGCTCCTCAATGGGATGTCGACTCACATGACCGACGACACAATGATGCGGAACGGCTGTTTAACCTTATGCCAATTTTCAATACCAAATGATGTGGTAAGTGTGGAGTTCATTGAATTTCAAATTGAACTTGTTGGGAGACGACAACGACCACGACACATTGCAATAAAATGCGCGCCTCTTCTTTGCAGCTCTTTGAATACGAACGGGTGGTCACGATCCTGTTGGACTGTGTGTTTGACTCAGACGACGAGAATTTTGTGCAGAGGATCGCCGTATTTTTGTTAAATTCAATGGCAAGCCGGGTGGACAAGTGTCAGAAACTATTTTTAGGAAACATTGGCACAATTTCGGTAAGTTTTTTTTTGTTCTTGTCAACTGAACACATTCAAATGAAATGAAAATATTGTGAAATGCATTCTCGCATCTGTTGATAACAATTAAGACTCTCTAAATATGAGAATGTGACACTTTCGTAGTATTTTCACAATTTTATGACTTTTTTGCTATTAATTTTTTGTTAACATAGAAGATAAAGAAATCTTCTATATTTATTGAAATTTAGAACATAAGTTCTCGTGACTTTCTTATTATCTTTTTTTGATCACGTTAATGATTTGCAACCGGGATGATTTATATAATTTGTTTTTTCTGTTTTATAAATATATTTCTAGTCAAAATACAAATATAACACTTATTATTTCTATAAAAATGAACGTTGATTGTTTTGTTATTTTGCGATATAGGGTGTATGCACATATTTAACGTATTTTTTAGATTAGTTAATTTTTAGTTAATAATAAAATTAATTATACAAAATAATTGTTCATTTTGTTCTTTTTACAGACCATGTTAAATTTGATAAGTAAGCGTTTAAATAGAAATACGTTTGACGACGTTCTTGAAGTGGCCTGGGCAACTATGTGGAATGTAACTGATGAGACTGCAGTAAATTGTACGCGATTTTTGGATTTGGAAGGAATGAAATATTTTTTGGGCTGTTTAAGGGTAAGTGTTGATTCATTTAATGATTGATTTTCATTGTATTAATTAAACTTAATTCGCTTAATATTTGCAGAGCTTCCCTGATAAACCGGAACTGCTAAGGAATATGCTAGGGTTATTGGGCAATGTGGCAGAAGTGCCTGAGTTACGGCCTCGTCTAATGACATCCGAACTGATTTCAGTATTTTCTGATCTGCTGAATTCTACGAGTGACGGCATCGAGGTCAGTTACAACGCAGCAGGAGTTCTGGCTCATATTGCCTCGGATGGTCCAGAGATCTGGACAATAACGACTCCAACCCGGGAGGAAGTGCTCATGCGGATGGTGATGGCAATTGAACGCTGGGACCTGTGGGCCGAGCGGAACATTAATTACCGCAGCATGGAGCCGATCTTCCGCCTGGTCCGTTGCTATGAGATTCCCCAATGTCAACACTGGGCTGTCTGGGCTTTAGCTAATCTGACAAAGGTAAGAAATCATTTAACCTGAATTTTATTTAATTAGAAAATTACTTGAATTTATTAGTTATTTTAAATTTCCCTTTCAATTCTTGTAAGGAACTTAAGGGGTCTCACTCTCAACCTCCGAGGTTACCGGGCTTTGACATTTCGTTGACTATTTGTTTTCAGT
>JXOV01010270.1:2269-15908 GCA_001014945.1 Clogmia albipunctata | reverse complement strand
ATCTTAATAACCAACTTGCTTCATTCACAGAATCGACAATTTGTATATATTTGTTACAACAAAATGTCTTAAATGATCATTTGATTTTTAAATTGAAATTTTATTCTTGAAATACGATTGAAACAGGATGCTAAAGATGTGTCCTCAATAAAATAATTTATCAGATTTTTAGTGGTCCTTCATTAAATTTGAATTTTACCAAAATTTAAATTTAAAACTATTGATTTGTGTCATAGTATTTGTGCCATGTATGTAAGATTGGACCAAACAACCCATGAATAAGTTATAGCCCTCATTCATATATATAAATACATATGAATGATTACCGGTCTGATGCACCATCGTGATTCCTCGGAGTGATGGGTGCCGCCCATCACCTCCTCCTCACGTAAGCGTTTTCCCTACATACTGTTTTATGAACGGTATTGGACTGGATATACGTGCAAACGACCCGCCTTTCTGCAACCGCTCACGAGGGCAGTAAAAGTCAAAGAAGGAATATGTGATATGTTACATTAATGATAGATAGTTAGTTAGGTACGCGTTTGATTTTTAATTTAGATAATGCTAGTTTTATTTTTGATAATTGTTGTTTTGCAATTTGTGCCATGTTCAAAATATAAATATAATTCCAGTCAAAAATATGCCGATTTTTCTTCATGGCGATGCTTTACTATTTAATTTTATCTATGGGATTAATATAGAGCACCAACAAATTTATTTTGGTTCCTTGCAATTACCTGTCCGACGAGCAATTACAATATGAGATTGTATTTACTCGATGGAACCTGGAATATCTGTTTTTGGAAATGTATTTTCTTAGAAAGTAATTGATGAAGATGTAAATTTCTAAACAAATGTTGAGTAGCAGCTCATAATTTTGGTGATTACAATAAAATATATTCTTTTATACTAAAAACAAAAGCTATACTTAAGTAATGAACCTAAATTTAAAAAATTGTTTCAATGTCTTATCACCAAAACAAACTGGACAAATTTAACAGGACGGACTATAACTCTTGCTATATCCAATTTTGAGACGACTTTCCTAATAGATCACACAAGCATCTAACAAGTTCGGATTACAGCTTATATTTTTTGGTAAGTAAAGATTATTTGACAATTTTAATGGCTTGGATTAAAAATTGCAGTTTTTTTTTTTTCAAAATGGTGCCGAAATTTTGACTTTGAAACAAATTTATTCGTAGATTTAGAACTTTCTTTTCACTATTGAAATAGAAACTAAAAATTTTCACTAGTGCGGCAAAGTGACGCATTATATAACTCAAATCGATGTCTAAACAATACGATACGAAAGTGGAAAAGATAATTTTTAATAATTTGTTTGAATTTTCAAATGAAAATGGAGAACTTTATTAATATTAAAGAGTAGATAAATGTCTTGAATTATAAACGCTGTTATGGCATTGATAAGCAATTATCTACTTCAATTTTATATAGAGGTTTCCTAAAAGGAATGTCATTCCAAGGTATATAAAAAATAATTGATTTTTTCAGCATCACAACGAAAACTCTACATATACTATACTATTATAGATATTCAAATCCTATGTATTGATTTTATAATAAATAATACGAAGAAACAAAAATAGCAAAAACATAACTCACCGATATAATAAATAGATCCGTTGTTGCAGCCGAGGAGAAGGAACGATCCGGCTGTATCAAACGACAGAATGGGTACTAAGTCCTGCGTTTGCCAGTGCTGAGTCATTGCGTGCCAGACTCCAATTTTCCCGGAGGAGGAGAGGGCGACCAGTTGACTGCCGATGAAGAAGAGATACTCGACGCGGACATTCAGAGCGAAGATGCCGATCTCCGTCTTCAGTCCGGAGTCGTCGATTCCCCAGAGTCGGATTTGGCTGCCATAGGAAATGGCAACCATCTTTAAATTGTTCTGAGGCTGATCCCCGTTCCCATTTTGAGCCCCTCCCGTGTTGCAAATATTGACTTTGGCATTGAGAGCGATTCTCTCGATATTAGCCTCAATGTAAGGGGAAGTGAAGACCAATTGCCAGCCCACAGAGTCTTTCAATCGGTAACAGGTGAAGAAATGCGAATACGAGACAGTGATCCAATTGTGATGGGCTTTTATGATTTGAACTCTCAAGGGATCGTTCCAAATTAGGGAATTACTTTGCTGGGAATTGTTCAGAGCCATTGCAATGTCATTGCGAATGAATTTGTTTAAATCCGCAGAGGAATTTCGAGAGTGACGAAGGTCTAAAGAAGCAGTTCGGGAATGATTGGACCAGCTTCTAGTCGATCCGTTTGGAGCGTTGTAAGAGACCCTAAGATCCCAAGAAGAGTTCCTAGAATGACTTTGACGATTTACATTCGAGTTATTCCCATTTGAATTGGAAGAGCCAGCCATAAACTCTGGAACTCGAACCATTTGGCCAGGGCGAGCGGAACTTGAATTGGACGGCACTGAACCACTCCTCTGACTACTACACCCTTCACCAGCATTCGAAACCTGTTCTTCAACACTTATCGAGGATTTTGTCTCGGAAATTTGACTATTAATAGGGATATGAAGGGGAATTTGGGGAGGAACTAAATAACCATAAAACAGAATATCTCCACAAGAAGCGTAATTGAGATCCTCACAAAGCATCAACCGTTTGATGAGAGGTGATATATTATAATATTCGGCTTCATGTCTCAAAACACGGACATCCTGCTTGGAAATATCCACTTCCCTTGTCCGTAAATAATTCAAAATAACTGAGAATAATTTGGGATCTCTGTCGATAAAGATAGCCCCACTGTCATCTCGCAGTGTGGAAATGCGACCACTGAGCAGGGCCGTGAAGAAGGTGTCCGGAATGCAGGTCAAAGTCTGCCTGGACGTCGAGAATCTGTCCCAAAAGAGAAAGTCAGTAGAAAAAGTTCAATTCTATCAATATTTCCCCACTTTACCTCTTCCCACCCACATTCAAATTCACAATATCGCCCCAGTTAGTGTTGAACGACATTTTCACACTCAATTACAACCGAAAAACAGCCATTACAAAGAAATTTGTACAATTTTTCATCTATTGACAGATTTTTAAAACGTAAACAAATCGATGTCAAGAGACGTCAAATGGCCATTGCTCCATTTGGCGGGAAAACAAGAAGTGATTAATTTTGTTATTAGATTTAGTTTTGATTTTCTGTTTTATTTAAACACAATGGGGATTTCTGGGCTTATCCCGTTTGTAGAGAAAGCAACTAGGAAAGTGACTCTGAAGGAGTTGAAGGGTAAAACAGTGGCAATAGATAGTTATTGCTGGTTGCACAAAGGAGCAATTTGTTGCTCTGAACTCTTGGCCAGGTGAAGAATTTCGCAATTATTTGTTTAGTAAATAGTCTGTACTATTATTGTGTCTTTTAGAAACCAGTACACAGATCTTCATATTCAATACTGCCTTAAATATGTGAATCTTCTTTTAACAAATGGAGTTAAACCAATTCTTGTGTTCGATGGAAAGCATTTACCGGGTACTTATTTCTTGCTTGGTTATTTTGTGTAATATTAAATATATAAATAATATTTCTATGTCAAATGAATCATAGAAATTGTTTTTAATTCTCAAAAGGGAATATTTCAAAGTAATAGAGATTGTAATTGATTTACAAAAGAATATGTTTCCAAGGATGAGATTTTATCGATTTTCTTCTCATGTGAATTTTTTGGTCCATTATAACATAAATTCTTTTTATTTCCAATGCAAATGATGCTGTTTTATTATGTTCGTATGTTTATATAGGGTTTCCAATAGGAAGTTTTCTTTTGATATTGAAAAATCGCGTTTTTTTTTTAAATAAATCAATAGATATTTAATTCATCGCATAGTTTATGGTATGCCAAATTTTTATAGACATTATCGGAATAATTTCAAATTTTGGGTCATTTTCGAGTATTAAGAAATAGAGTAATTCTTATTTTTAATGTAATTGAAAAGAAAAAAAAACAGGCGAATGGTATTATATCTCATAATTTCTAAGGCAAAATATTATAGCAAGAGCAATTTGGAAACTAAATTTATAGCAAATAAAGTGTATTATATGTTATACGATTTTTAGCATTTGTATAACGTTTAGTTCATAGCACACAAATACTGCCTTGTTTTAAAGCCAACTGTTAAACGCCGTTATTAAACAACCATAAAAAAATTAACTGCTTAATATAAACTAGTGCCAGCCCATTAAGTTCTTTCAGTAAATCTTTGTTTAAAAATCTTTTTGTAAAATAAATTTATCATCGTTTGGAAAACTCGGTGCTTTATGAATTTTGACGGGCGTAGTTAGTTTAAATTTTGGTTTCCAATTATCTAGTAATTTGATTAATAAAATGATCATTTAATTTAAGATTCAAAGCAAAAAATACTAATTTTTTTAATAATTTGATAATTATTTGCAATTTTGTTGCATATAACTGATATAACTCGAAACAGGGCCTTGTTTTGTGTAAATTTTATACCAATTACAATATTACTTGTAATATAAAACACTTACCGTTCTTTTCGCCCTTTCTTAATTGTGTTTGTAATTAGATATTTCTTGAAAATTTCATACTCCAACTCATAATCAAATCTTAGTAACCAATTTGCTTCATTCACAGAATTGACAAATCGTATACATTTGTTTATAAAAAATGTCGTCAAATGACCTTTGATTTTCAAATCGAAATTTTATCTTAAATGAGGTTGAAACAGGATGCTGAAGATGTGTCCTCAATAAAATAATAACAGTTCTCAGATTTTCTAGTAAGCCTCCCTTAATTTTGAGCCTTAACAAAATTTTAATCTAAAACTATTGATTTTTATAGTAATATTTGTGTCGTGTAAAAATATAACAACAATTTCGTGTTTCTTCTACCCGGTGTACCACTGTTATGGTTATAAAATTTGTTCTGCCAAAGACATTTTTATAGCACTAGTGCTTTTTCTTTGAGATGTATTTTTAGATGCACATTTCCGGCTCTTTTAAACAGTTGATAAACTAGGATCATTTAAACTATGTGCGAAGTATGATAGAAAGAAAACAAATTTCAATTTAAAAAAATAATGATTGTTTGAGATTATTTTGTTAATTTAATAATAAAACTCATAGAAAACACGATGGAAAAACAATATTAAACACACGGGTTTTCTTTAAACCATTCGCAATGTTTAATAATACCTTTGACTCCGAATCGGACACACCAGAATGACTCATGGGTACCTTATGACCAAAAACAAGCTAAAGCCCACGTACGATTTTTGTGGCGATACGCTCAACATCTATGTGGTCTACCACATACTAGAATGTAGTAACGCCGACGTTATTAGGGAAATTGACTTATTAATAAAAGACCAAAATAATTCTCTTTTAGTTTTCAAAAACACTAAACTTAAAAAAATTTTTACTTTTCTCAGAAACTTAAACATGTATCATAAAATATAAAAACGATCAAGCCAATATCACACCCCTATTTAAAATGTAATATAATGTAATCTATCACCACAAATTGCCAAATGGTCTTCAGGACTTCTGCCCGACTAATGTAAATAAATAAATAAATAATAATACCTTATCTAATCAATCTATTCGTACAAGTAATTATTAATGAACTACGCTATTATTTAATTACAGCTAAAAGTTTAACCGAAAAAAGGCGTCGAGAGTCTCGAACTGCTGCAAAAATCAGGGCTAAAGAATTATTACGAGAAGGAAAAACCAGTGAAGCAAGAAACTATTTGAACAAAGGAATAGACATCACACATGAAATGGCGCTCGAATTGATAAAAGAATGTCGAAAAAGGAACGTGGATTGCATAGTGGCTCCTTACGAAGCTGACGGTCAATTGGCATTTCTCAATCGAGAAGGATTTGCTGATTATGTATTGACCGAGGATTCTGATTTAATTCTATTTGGTTGCAGCAAAATAATCTTCAAATTCGATTTGAGTGGACAGGGGCTTTTATTTGAAGCCGACAATTTGACGTTGACCATGAACTGTAAAGTAGAAAAATACACCTTTGATAGGTTTTTGATGATGTGTATATTGTCTGGGTGTGATTATTTGGACAGTTTACGAGGGGTTGGTTTGGCGAAAGCGTGTAAATTTGTGCTGATGACTGAGGAATCTGATATTAAAAAGAGTCTCTCGAAAATTCCATCTTATTTAAATTTAAAGAATGTTACAGTGGAAGAGGAGTATAAAGAGAATTTCATGAAGGCGTGGAGCACTTTTAGACATATGATTGTATATAATCCAAGGATTAGAAAGCAGTGCCATTTAATTGAGCCAAATGAAGAGGAATTGAAATATTGTACAAATGCAGGATCAAAAATTGATGAAGAAACCGCTTTTCAGTTGGCAATTGGAAATATAGACCCTTTTTCAATGAAAAAGTTAGACGATTGGAGTCCAGATGAGCTGAATACTGACAAGTATCCCAGTATTTGGGGCGGAGCCCTAAAGAGGAATCAAACTATTAAAAAGTTCACTGTCCAATCTCAAAACCTTATTTTCACAGCTCCATTAGAAATTAACGAAGAAGAAAAGGTTAATAGTGAAGACATTTTAGGAATGTACCTAAAGCCGAAAGAAAGGGATCAAAGTCCGGAACCGAAACGACAGAAATTAACTGAAATAACAGAAAACGTTTCATTCGTTACAAGAAGCAGAAATCCGTTTTTGAAAGCCAAAACCGACAATTCCAATTTAACAGAAGATTTATCCACAACACCCCTCTCTTTATTGAAGAAAATCAGCCCAGTGAAGAAGATATCTAGTAAATTTAGTTTACAAAAGTTATCGAAGTTTAAAAGAACAGCAGTAACGGATAAAGATGTTATCGTGAAAAGTATGTTTTTCGGGAAATTTACACAAAATATCAATAATAACGAAAGTGATATTAATATTTCTGTTGCTACAAGTACTCAAATCAAAATCAATGAATTGGAATCGAATTCCAACGACTCGAATTTATCAGAAACAAATAATAGTTTAAGCTTAAACTCAGACTTGAGTCCAAAACCGACTCAAAATGATTCAAAAGAAGAAGAAAATGAAAATTGTTTAGCCGTTGAAAATGAAGAGCAAGACACTGAAGACTTATTTAGAACCTCATCCCAAGAACGAGATGAAAAAACACCTGAGCGATCAATAATTAATAAAAGTCCAGATCAGATTGAAGAAATAGTCGTTGAACCGGAGATTCAACTGGAAAGTTCTCAAAAAGAGAATGAGATTATCATCTTATCAGAAACAGAATCGCCAAGAAAGACTCCGAAGAAGCCTAAACTCGACAAAAAGAAGTCTTTTCAATCAAAATTGAGTGCCTTTGGATTCCAGAAAAAGTGAGTTGATTTAAATTTAATTAAATATTTAATGATTAATGAGTAAATTTTCACTTCATATGTTTTTGAAGCATTTATTTTTTTTATCTTAAACTTCTATCTTTATCACGTCAATGAAATTGCTCAAAAGAGAGATTTCCTTCTTCAAACAAAAAAAGAAGGAATTCTTCCTGCCGTGACCAGGATTCGAACCTGGGTTACTACGGCCACAACGTAGGGTCCTAACCACTAGACGATCACGGCTGGTGAAAGCACTCTGATTAAAATAAGCTCGCTTGAGCATAAATTCGGAGTGATTTACTTTCTAAAATATGTATTTCAAACAACCGTAACTCAGCACAGTCAATGCTTCAAGAGTGTGGCGGTGAAAGGCTTTTTAAAATGCAGTGAATTTAATCGGAGAAATGCGATAAAATCAATCTTATAACCTAACTTTTTTAAATTGTGTGCGAAATTATATTAAAATTTAGAAATATAACTTTAACCTTTCAGTAGTTTTTGTTGTAAACAAGAGTTTATTTTAAAAAATCGTAAAATTTATTATGAAAGATTTAACGAATGAACATAATAAAAATTGTTAATATTCAAACCTAGGCTAGACGCCGCTCCTTTCAGAGCATAGGGCAGCTTGCTGTTTCTTGGGTAGAGTGTCTTAAACGACTATGTTACCAGCATAGTGCGCTGCAGAACCAGTAGACCATCTTACTCGGGCTTTTAACGAAACCGTTGACCCTACTCGTTGGGTTCTTCCCCTGCCGTCATATACCAATGTACCCTGGATCACTGTACATTGGTCTCCTATTGTCTTTTGCTCTACCACAAGACGTCTCACTGGGGTTGATACCCAATCTTCAGTCAAGTTGCTAGTCATCCTACATAAAATATATTTTTAATTGATAATGATTGTTTGGGTGACGTTAGAACAAACACTAAAATATTTCCCTCTTATATAAATTCATAATTTTAATAGGTTAACAGTTTTAGAATTGATATTTTTAATTTTTTAAAAATATTTTTTCTCATATCGAAAAGTAAGCCTTTTGACATTGATTTGATTTTCGTAGCTAGTAGAAAAAAGAAAGTCATAAACTTTGAACAAATTGGTTTCAATGTCAAAGTTTAGGCACCATTTTATTCCCTAAACTGTACATATTATTTTTTAATTGTGATTAATGACCGTGTATTTTGAAGATAATTGTAAAAATAGATTTTTCAATCGGTTGTAAAATCCGTTATTAGCTCGAAAACGGTGAAAAACTCGCCTTGAGGATCATATTTCACAATCGTCATCTTGTTAAAAAACACCTGATTTTACACCCTTGTAAAACAAAAAACTACTTAAAATTTCATTAAAAACAAAGCGTGAATAAGTTAAATCAAAATTTAATTCTTAATAATCATCATTTAAATCCAAAGTAGCACAGATATGCATTTTCGGTAAATAAATCAATTGAAAAACACGTTTGTGGATAAATATATGCAACAAATAACTAATTATATGTTAAACAAAACATAATCAGCATTTTCAATTAAAAAAATCACAAATACGGTCTCTTTTTGTCTTATTGGGAGAAAATTTACACTTAATTTCGTCATCTTTATCAATTACTTGCTTGACCATACACCTTCGTTTTATAGTCCAGATGATGACTAAGAATATCATCTTTCATCATCCCAAAAATAATAGCAATCAGATTAATACATTCCGAGCTATTGATAGAATATAAATCGAAGGTACTTGTCGTAATAAGATGAAAATATTAACTTTGCTAGAAACCTCAATGTCATAAGGTTAAAAATTTAAATTATCTTTCTGACATTTTAAAGATATAAACCAATTTCATTATTACCTCTGCAAATAATAATAGTCTTATCAATCCAATCCATTTTTAAAACCACACATTTCAAAATCGAAAATAGAAATTAAAAAACTTGTTTAATGGTGTACAGATCTCTTTATGTCGTGTCGTTTTGATTACAGATTAAAATTACAGCATTGATGGAGTGTCAGGGTGGTGTTGTGGAGCGGCGGAAGAGGAGGAGGATGATTGATGCGTGGCCGGTCAGATGAAGTTGATTTTGTCGAAGGCGTCTTCGATGGAGTTGATTTGTACTTTGGGACTCCATTTGGTGTCTTCGGGGAGAAAGGGGTCCTGTGTGCGGAGGTCCAGCGTGTCGGTGGAGAGCGGGAGGATCATGCGGAAGGCGTGTAGCATCATTCTAGGCATCGTGGGACACGAATCCGCGTTGTGGCTGCTGTAGGTGAAGTCCCCGACGATTGGATGCCCAATCTCGTTGCAGTGGACCCGCAGCTGGTGACGCCGCCCGGTGACCGGCTTCAGTAATACTTTGGTGGCGAACTCCTTGTCGTAAAAACCGCGCTCCAGCACGAGCAACTTTGTGACGCAATTCCTCGGATTTAAGCAGTGCTCCCAGTCGTGCGAGGTGCACATTTTGTTGTTGGAGGTCTTGAATCGGATATCCTCGCCGACTGGCACGTCAATGTAGACGTCCTCCTGGTTTATGTGGCCCCTAACGATGGCCAAATAGTATTTGTCGACGCATCTATTTTCCAGCAATTGGCTGATTTCTGCGCAGGTCTTTTTGTTCAGCGGGATGCAGAGCAGGCCACTGGTGGCGTAGTCCAGCCGGTGGACAAAGTAAAAGTCGTGGAAGAGCCTCGTGTCGACCAATTCGTGAAACTGTTCCCGTAAGCAATTCTGAACGGAAGGCTGACGAAAAAAGCAATAAAAATTGGTTTTCAAATACAAAAGCAATAGCAATTTATTCACCTTGCTTTTATCGTTACTGTTTATGACTAGATCGGGAGGCTTGTTTATCACCATGAGGTTTTTATTCATGAAAACCATTTCGATTTTGATCAGTCCATTTACAAAATGCGGCACTTTTGCCACCTTCTCGACTAGGCTCTCCACCAGGGACACCCCACAGAACTGCAGAAACCGGTCCACCACCAGCTCAATCATAGCTCAAGCGAAATCACAGGAAAATTCGGGATTTATGTACAATTTTCATTTTTCTCAATGTTTTTGTTTCGGCCGAAAAGAAAACAACCTGAAAACACACTTGACAACACCTCCGCAACTGTCACTTTTCTAGCTGTCAAAAGTTGGTTGTCAGATTTTTTCATTTGCAAATTTAGCAAATCGACAACTTTTCCGGTTTTCCTAGTTCCCAATTAACTAAAACTATCGAAAATGTTGTCTTCTCGATTGGCATCGCCTGTGGTGAGGAGTTTGGCCCAAGGCAGGGCTATGTCCACCATTTCCGGACCCCCACAAACACGAGTTCCCCGAGGAGTAAGTTTTCTCGTTTTATTTGATTATTTCTTAGTTTATTACTGTTGTGTTAGGTTAAAAAGAATGTTTTAGAGACGTTTTAAGATATTCCACAATCCCAGACAGTGCAAATATTGGAATAATTGTTTTATGTTGATTATAAAGTTACGTAACTTTGAAGCAAATTTTATACCTCTGAAAAGATTAAATGTTATGCATTCTGGACTAATTCAATATCAATTGCTCTTGCAGGAGAAGCTGGCTTTGGCCGCTGTGATGACAGCTTGCTGGGTTTTCACACCTGCATGGATTTTGGCCCACATTCGGGAATACCGAGGATTGAAATAAATTACTTCAAAACCCCAGATTCAGATAACTAGTATCAACAATTGGATTGCAGCAGATGTATTTCAACTAATTTAAAGGATAATAAATTGTTTAAACAGATAAAAGTGTTTAATTAAATGAATTATCCAAAAATGTGTTTGGGATTTTCTGTTTCGTTTTATTGCGGTGACAGAAGATTGGCGACATTAGTAAAACCGGTGCGTAATCTCTTTTATAATTTTGATTATCCTAGTTTCTGTGAAATTTAAACTTTCCAGCAATAAAATCACGATTAAATCCGTTTCTGGGAATCCAGCAAGTCGTGTTGAACAGGAAATTTGGCATAATCGCCGTGTAAATAGGAGAGAAATTGGTTTGTTTTGGTCGTTTTTGTTGTTGTGTGTAACTTGTATTAGTATTAGTGTGTGTTTTGATAAGAAAAATGCGGCGCAATAATAATCTTATCACTTTTGTGTTGTGCATTTTGAAAGCAAACCTCTGGCTAAATATTGATCTATGTAGTATTTTTACACCATAGACTAGAGTCAGGGGAGGAATATAAGTTGACGAAACAATGAATTCATTTCTTCTTCTCCAATTCTTCAAATACAAAGACAGAATTTTGGCACGGCGAATAATAGATTAAATAAAAATATTCGTATTTAAACACATTCCACGGGGTTTAGATGGCACAATTCGAATAAGACGCGCCACGGACCAAAGTGTGATCCGATAATTGTGTTGTTTTCTGTTCTTTCTAGTGGAGAAAAAGTGAAAAGTGAGGAAATTAATCCGAATCTGAGAAAATGAGTGCTGTTTTCCCGAAAGTGGTCTTTGTCAGGCATGGGGAGAGTGAGTGGAACAAGAAGAACCTCTTCTGTGGGTGGTACGATGCCGAGCTGAGTGAGAAGGGGCGCCAGGACGCAGTGGAGATCTCCGGAAAGGCTCTTTCCGCAATGGGATTCCAATTCGATTTGTGCTTCACCAGTGCCCTGAACCGGAGTTTCTCCTTCGCCCAACTGATCCTGGAATACTTGGGCCAGTCCCAGGTGCCAATCAAGCAGAGCTGGAGGCTAAATGAACGACACTATGGTGCTCTGACTGGGTTCAACAAAAGACAAATGGCGGACGTTTACGGCGAGGAACAGGTCCAGATTTGGCGCCGCAGCTACAACGTCCCACCGCCCAAGATTTCGGAGAAGAACCCGCACTATGAGGCTATTCGATTCAATCCCAAATTCAGGGAGATTCCCAATTTCCCAGAAACAGAGACTCTGGAATCGACAATGGCGAGGGCCGTCCCCTTCTGGCATGAGACCATTGTCCCACAGATCCTAGAAGGCAAGAGAGTGCTAATCGTTGCCCACGGAACGAGCCTAAGGGGCCTTGTCCAATACATTGAAGGTATTCTTTCCGTTTTATTTCCACTTTCATTCACTTACTGTTCTGATATTCAACGTCACGAAACACCTGATATTAATAATTTCTGGATAAATTTAGATTCAATTGGTCATTAATCGTCTTGTAGTGTTTTGGTAATCAGTTTGGAAATGCTCTTCGACTAAGTACTTAATCGGAAACCTCAATTGAATCGTTTTTATTGAATTTTAATGGAAAACTTTTAAACAGAAGTACTTATATTAAAAACCTTTAGGTTTCTTTAGAGAAAATAATCATTTTCAAAGTTATATTTAAAGAAGTTATATTATTTTTGTACGTAATTGTTTAAAAAATTTAGATATCAAATATTAATTTAAAATTAGTTATTTTATTAAAAGTTCATCTTTACATAAAATAGAATAAAAAATAGTAGTTTCCTAATTCTCTCTTTAGGGAGTTGTTTTTTTTTACAAAACTAATATAACTATTTAGTTCCATATTCCTAATTTTCATACTTCGCTCTAATTTCAACCCTTGCAAACCCAGAAAGATTTTATAACGATTAACCTACTCCAGGTCTTTTTCTCCTTCATATAAATATGTTTAAAAACATTTTTAGAAACAGTTTAATATTTGTGCTAAACCACCAAAAAGAAATAAGGCAAAATTTCACACAAATGAGTTGAAACATCCGTTTCAGGTTTCTTCTTTTCGTCCATTATTTTTTAAATTGGTGTGTGACTGGTAATTTCATAATCCAATAGAAAATCAAAGTAACCAACGATTTCATTTACAGAATTAACGATTTACAAACATTTGTTTACAACAAAATGTGTTAAAAGGTCATTTGATTTTCAAATTGAAATTTTGTCAATTCTGTGAATGACGCAAGTTGGTTAATAAGATTGATTTTTAATTGGACTATAAAATTTGTATGGAATTTCCAGTCAATAACAGATTTTAAAAAATAGAACAAAAGATGAAATGGGGTTTTGACTCATTTGTATTTGACCCTGATCCTTCTATCTGGTTTATGACGATTATCTTTTTAATTAATGATTTCTTATTCATCAGTCAAATCCGATCCTACTATATAATATATAATTATACTCATTATCATTATCGTTTTTATTATTTAAAATCATTTTATCAGCAAATACAAAGATTTCTTTGTAATTACTCTCTTCAATAGCCAATGTTATTTTATACAATTTTGTATAGTAATAGAGTCATTATAGTAGTCAACGCTTACTCCACAATGTGTTCTTTTATATTG
>JXOV01010255.1:0-16339 GCA_001014945.1 Clogmia albipunctata | reverse complement strand
TATATTATATTATATTATATTATATTATATCATATTATATTATAAAAAAATATGAATATAATGTAGATCTACATCAGATTTATATAGTATAGAATAGTCAAATTATTATCAAAGTCTTATGCCGATGATATCAATATCATCAATATAAAGGCTAAAGATAAACACTCTATTTTATTACTTTTAGATTAGCTCAAAGAAACTGCAAAGAAGTAGATCTTCAAATTGATTTCGAAAAAAACAAATATATGGAAATATCAAAAGCCATAACAAATACCAATAGTACAACGAATGGAGTAATTAAAGACGATTTCCTTCACTAAGGCAGTAACATTAATTATGAAGGAATAGAACTACGGAGATTTAAAGGAAAATGGTAGCTAGAGCTACCACAGGGCGTTTTTTTCGCTTTTAAATATCTATATCCAAATACATCATAATCATGAATAACCAATGAATTTATAAAGCATTAATTAAACCCATTTCAGGATATGGAAATGAAATCCAAATAATCACGAAATCGGCTCGATAACAGTTAAAACTCGAAGAGAAGAAAATTCGAATATTTGAACCCATATATAGTATGAAAATTGGGAATGGAGGATCCTGTACAATGGGCAGATCTATGATACAGACCACCACAACGTATTGAAGTTTATAGAGCTAGGCTAGCTACGAAAGGTAGGATATGTTTTCAGGTTGGATAGAAGCTATGGAAGCACGATTGGCAGAAGAGACACCAATAGGCAGAAACCATACTAGACAACAATGAACGAAACTGCAGAACGGTTTTAAGGAATTGCCGACTAAAAGAAAGAGGCTATCAACCGTCAACAAAGATTTCCATATAATGTAATATATTAAAATGTTCAATAAAAATTTATCAATCAATTTACATAATATATAAATTATAATATTCTTCACAATTAAATTTGGCTTGTGTAAAAAATTGTACAATATAATCTAAAAAATTTAAAACAGCGGCGAATGATAAAAATTATTATTTCATTAAACGGCCCATGTGCCCAGTGCGTGATTTTTATTTTGCACATGAAATGTGTGAGACAGAATCACATGAGCTTGGTTTTTTAAATGAAATTCAAAACAAAACGGTACAATACAATATAAGACATTTATGGCGCNATTTAAAACAGCGGCGAATGATAAAAATTATTATTTCATTAAACGGCCCATGTGCCCAGTGCGTGATTTTTATTTTGCACATGAAATGTGTGAGACAGAATCACATGAGCTTGGTTTTTTAAATGAAATTCAAAACAAAACGGTACAATACAATATAAGACATTTATGGCGCGTTTTTTCTTTAAAACACGTTTTAAACAGGATCTGGAAGATGTGTCATGAATAAAATAATGGTAGTTATCAAATTTTATAGTAAACCTTCTTAAAATTTTAGTTTTACAAAAATTTTAATTTAAATCCATTTACGACACCAATACTTATGTGTCGTGTACAAATATACTTTTAATATTATTATTTCTTTACGTTGTCTTTCGCCGCGGTTTAGCTTTATTATAAAACAATAAATCCTTGATTTGTTTTTCTATAATGCTTATAATCGCCATCTATTGGAATTTATATTAACTTGTATTGTTTTCATTGGATTACATATTTATTACAGAATTGGTTGAAAAAAAGACATGATTCATCTCTATTGTTTTTATATAAAAAAAACATAAAATTTTGATAGGAATAAGCGTAAGTATTGAAAGATACAAGTATAAATGATCTATTTAATAAGTTAATTTGGTTTTGTTTTTTTAATTCTACGAATACAATACATGTGAGCTATGTCAGGGGAGACAATTGCAATGTATAACAGTGGATTAATATTATATATTTAAATTGTATTAATTTTTCTTCCAACGTCAACATAAGAAAATCGGTCTCTTCCTAATCAGCAGACGGGACTCTGATAGCTGGTTGTTTAGCAGGCTGGATGCCGATGGATTGGTGTGGTCTTCAACAAGTGATCGACACTTCATGCGGCTCAGATTTACGTGCTCTTCAATGGTTGCTGTTTCTACATCTCTCAGAAAAACAATAAGTTAACTAAAAATAGTTATTTGTGCTACAAGGGTGTAAAGTCAACTGTTTTTTAACGAGTGAAACGAGTATTAAACATTCGAGCCGAATGCGAGTGTTTCATCGTTTCCGAGTTAAAAAACCGGAATTTACACCCGAACAGGACATAACGTTTTTGCACTCATGAGCACTGAAATTTTTACAATTTGACATTAAATTTCATTATTTACAAGGAAAATTTAAAAATTAACTTGTTTCACAAATGTTTCAAGTAAAATCTTAACTTGTAAAGTTACCGTTAACGGTTGGGATTCCTCTTAACTACTTGGTCATATGGCAAATGCCTATTTTATTGTTGCATGGAATATCTGTTTGCTTTAAAATTTCCATTTAAAGCAATATAAGGATATTACAATAACTTACTTACATGACAGTTAAGCAGATTTATCTATGATATCTACGTAATGTGCCAAAAATCGAACAAAAACAGCCAAATTGCAGATGGTTGTTGAAACGGTAAATATTAAAATTTTAAAACAGGAAACGTTAATTAATTTGAAACGTAATTACGATCCTATGGCATAGCCGAGACCAATATTTTGTGTAGTTTAAGGGCAACAATGGCGACCATCTTTTGACTTTGAGACAAATTTGTTCGGATAATTTATAACATTTTTTTCACTAGTGGAATAAAAATTCAAAATTTTCCCATAAAGTGAAACATTACGAAATTCAAATGGATATCGAAAAGCGTAGGTTTCGATACGGGAGAGCAAAAAAATATTTTAATATTAAAATAATTGAAATATATAGCCATCACATTAAATTATAATTCATGTTACTTTACACTTTATATATAAAAATGTTGAAATTAAATTAATTTATTTATTTATTCATTTCTATATTTTTCAACGGTTAAAACACAATTAAGACTAAATTCCCTAAAATTTGGAATTAATATAATTAGTTTATAATTTCTGTTGATACAAAAATAAATAATTATTTTGCTAAAATATGAGTAATATCGTTGAAATGAAAAATTATATAATTATAATGGTATTTAACTTTAATTTATTTAAATAGTTATATAAAGAGTGTTTTCAGGTTTCAGACTTTGGAACTTTTGAAAAATTGTATTTCATTTACTTATTTTTCGTTTTTGTTTTTTTGCCATTTACAACAACTGTTATTTGTGGTCCAAGAGGAGTAAAGTCTCTTATTTCAATGACAAAATGGATCTGAATTATCGAGCCGAATTATTTTTTAATACCTTTCTGAATTTTGGCTTTCAATCTGATATTGAGAACTGAAAGGTAAGCTTTTTTCAACGATTTCAGTTTTTTACTTTTCACTAATTTAAGAATCAAATCGACTCAATGTCACAATTTCTTGTACAAAAGTGAAAATTTTTAGTATGAAGGCTTTTTAATTTGATCCACATTACATCAAATATTTTTAAAATATTTTCCGGGCAGGCCCAAACAGAACAGGAGACGTTCGCTGTAACAGGATCTTGACGGAAGAGGATGAAAAGTAGTGAAATGGAGTCAATGGCTTTAACAAAGGATTTAAAAAAATTAAAATAAGATTGTAAATAGATCCTTGTGGCATGGGTGGTAAGATAAAACTTTTCAACGAGGAAATGAGGGTAAAATCCAAGTCGCAAATATTTTTTAAAAAAATCATTGTAAAAAATGTTTGACTTATTCTTATCTTTTTTTAACTAGGAAACCACTCACATTCGTTTCTTTTACCACATTCTTTGCCTTAGTAAAAAACAGATGACTTTACAATCTCATGGCACTAATAACTATCGAAAACTTTATCATTTTTATCTTCTTTGTATTTGTCACGGATCATATATTCGATGTATTCGATGTGTAAATTTTTACAAATATTTTTTAATCTTACCTTATTTTAGAATTATTGAAATCATGTTCTTTTCAAAATATTTAAAAACTTCTAATTACCTTCGAGATAAAACAAATAATATGAAAATGCAAATAGTAAAGTTATTCGGTAACTATCTTTATAACTAAATACCTATTGAAGTTAATCGAGGAACATTGAACTATACTGAAAATATCAAACAAATTTAATTGAAATTTCTAAATAATATCTTTTCATTTCCTTCAAATAATAATGACGAATGCATTATTTGATTTCCTTATAGAACCCCCTTATTATTTTGTCTTACCACAACACTTGTTATAAAAATGTCGTTAACGGTAGAGTTTCCGCGCCGTTTTTCTTAAGGCGTTATTTGGGGTTATTTTGGTTATTTAATTTTTAATTACAAAAAGTGTAAAATAGTTTGAATATAAGCAATATTTAAAACTCTAAGGAACATAAAATAGGGAAAAGTTATAAAAAGAAATCATAAAATAAATTTATTCTTTTTTTTATTGAATAATTTAAATAAAATAAGTAAGAATAGAAATCTTATTATATCTTATTATTATCTTCGTCTAAGAAAAAAAAGATATTTGAACAATATTTCTTGTAGAAGCTATGTAGTTAATGATATTGAAAAGAATAAGTACGTGTACATGAAGAGTCCAGGTCTTACCAATATTAACATAAAATAAATGAATAAAAATAATTAAGAAACCTCATAAAACTATAGTAAAAGTAAATCTATAATTAATTATCTTTCATGAGATTAACAGTTTAATTGAACTAGAGCATTGGATAGCCGAAAATCATGTAAATGATTTAAATAAAATATGTACTGGTTTTGCCATCTGTCTTCCTTCCTCGCCTTTTGCCTTGGCGCGGACAAATCGAAAGAAAAAAAAACTGTGGAAGCCCGCGCGCTGAATGGGCATTTTTGAATGGATCGAATGTTGGAATTGGATAGAAAAAAGACCACATATATATTATTATGATGATGATACAAGTTTCAATAAAACTAAAAGAGAGAGATAAAGAGCGCCGATTGTGAGCCAACAGAATCGAAAATGAAATTTCAAGTTGTGATTTTTATAATGAGTGGCTCGTGGCTCTTTACGGATGAAAAAATTTCATTATAATTCAGACGGAACTATACAACATTCTGGAGGTAATGAACTGCACGGTATATGAACATTTACTTCTTTTACTGTCTCTCCACCAGTTTTGAGAGTCAACTAAACCAATATTTCACCTGGATTCCACTTCGCGCACCGAGACGAGTCTGTATTTCTTTTGTTCACGTTTAATATGGTTCAAATCAAAATTGACGTCATTTCCGTAGAATGAGCGTTGGACCATGAGATTTGGTCTTGTATACGAGCGCGAAGCTCGTCGGTATAGTATACCATCTTTCCAAAGGTACGTTTATTCCCCAGTACATTTTCCGAATCAAATATCTTGTCCACAATTTTTTAAATTAATAAAAATTTTAAATAGAGAAAAATCCTCTATCCAGTCTAGTCCGAAATAATAAAACTATGCTCTTTGGTGTCTCTATTAAAAAGCCTAAAATATTACTTTAGCCATTTTATATGCGCGCCACTCCACGATCGCACTACTGAAGGGGGGAGATCATTGTAACGATCGCCGCGTTGTTCCCACTTCAGTTGTTTATGATCAGTGCCCAAATAAACACTTGTTGAATACACCTGTGAAATCCAAATAGTTTTAGTCAATTTTCCGGTAAGCAAATTTAATGCTTTTTGCCTGAATAAAAGTATTAAATAAATTGATCTTTAGAGAAAAAAAAGTGCAAAAAATATTTGTCTTTATTTCAAACAATGATCGGAATAATGGAAGATCATTGCAAGGTGAATTTGAGTGTAAAGGAATACAATTGTGGAAAGAGCCGGTGTAGTCAAGGGCCTAATATAAAACTATTAACAAACCCATTTTCCTATGGACTAAGGAAAAAAATAAATAAAAATGTGAAAAAGTTCAATAATGCAGTTTTTGTTTAAAAGATCAGTTTTGTGGGGTTGAAATTTTGAAACTTTAAAGGAAATTTGAAATAGTGCTTGGTTTTTAATGTCTTTGTGGTCTTAAAGTTAAAGAATTATCAGTTAAAGGAGATCTTTTAGAAGATCTCTCTGTGATTTAAATAAAAAAAACTTAAACAATCAATCAAGAAGATCTTCATGAAGATCAAGTTCATTTAATATTAAAAATTGGTTATATTTCGTTTTTAATACAATAAAACTCTAAAAATGTGAAAAGTTTAACCTTAAATATAATAAAATATAATGTGTTTAATAATATATGGTGATATATTCAAAAACTGTCTCATTTATTGCATAAAACTTTTATAAGTTCAGACATCCGTTCATGAAACCAAGCAACTAAGATGGCGCTTCCTGATTTTCATTGTAGAAGCTTTTGTGAATTGGAAGCCAAAACAGTCTTCTGAGTCAGAGTTCTGACTGTGGAAGCCATACAAATGCCGTGTGTTCTGCCAATGTGTGTGTCAACTTTAACACTTTGTAGTGGTCCTCTTTGTAAAAAATGAGCCCCAAGCTTTGAGAATTTTGGGTAGTTTTCGACAAGTTCAGTGCTCAAATGCCCAATTTCAGTACATGACCTTGGCAATATGTATATTACCAGAGATATATGATTGTTTGATTGTCTACAGTACTAACAGAATACTATCAGTATTTGAATAACTATGGATAACCTTGACAATCTACCCGCTGAAAAGAAATGGTTGAACTTATATTACTTATACGAACACATTAAGACTTGTGCACATTGTATGTTAGATATATTGAATTTCATTTGACAATGTTACAATATTTTTAAAAAATTAGATTATGAAATTGAATGAGTCACAATTTTATGAAATAGTCAAAAACAAAGAGGGCTGTAAAAACTCACGATCAAAAATTGAAACATTTTATAGCTAAGAATTCACTTTGGTCTTAGAAATTGCTTTTAATATTATAATTATTGATTTAATTACAATTTATATTCATTTTATAATTAATAGTGATAAAAATGGGAAAAATTTAAACATTTTAGGCTTCTGTAAAAGAAATTTTACTTACCTTTTCCAAGAAATAGAGAAAAAGCATTTCTTTGCTTTTCATTGTTCATAAACCCTTAAATACTTCAAATATCTTAAATTTTTGTTATAAAAATAAAAGTAGTTTATTTAACATATAGATATCATAACTCAATAATTTAAACCTTTTTATTGTTATCCTATAAAATTGTGCAATTAATCTTTCGTCCACAGAAATTAAATGGAACCTACGAATTCCATTATCCACCTGAATTCAACGGATTCACCAGATGTTCAAAATGAAAGTACAAGTTTTGTTAATATTTTAAATACCAACCCCGGAAACCAAATATACTTTTCTTCCCCTTCGAACAACGTTTACCAAATAAGTCAACAGCAATATTACTCAGATGCGATAAACTTGGACCAAAACCCTCCTCCTCATTGTCATGCCGGTGCAGTGTCAGCACCCTTAAATAGAGATACCTCAATCAAGAAAGAAATTCCACCACTTCGACAACATGATACCAAAACAGGTGAGTCCACTTTACAGGATAATTATTATTAATGAAAATTCATAATTATTTATAAAAAATATTCATAAAATTGTACATGGATATAATCTTATGCATTCATTTTGATTAAAAATGTGCTTTAGAGCAATAGATTTTCTTTTAAATTGCATAAAATCTTGTACGAAACAAGATCGATAACGATTATTAAATGCTCCTGGGTTTTTTAGAACCGATCCTTGTATTTAATAGTGCTTGGCTTATCAATCTTGTTGAAAAAGTATTAATAAACTTAAAATCAGAGCATAATCTATCAAGCATGACAGTTAAACATTCACAAACGGAACTAGGCCTAAACAAACTTGCTTGGAAATGACAATTTAAAAAATAATTGACAATCGATTGCATGATTGTTATTGGTGTTGTGATTAGCAATACGCAATAAACTAATACTCAAAACTATAACTAAAATAAATACTCAGTACAAAAATTAGTATTCTTAAAATTACAAGATAATTGTTATAAGAACAACTAAAGTACATTGAAACAATAAAATAAAAAATAAAATATTTAAGTAGTAAAGAACTCTATTGTGTTAATTTTATGAAATCACTATCAACTTAAATTTAAACACGATCATACCAAAAGAATCTAATTAAATAATAAAAAATACATGTTAAAATGCCAATAAAATTACATTTTTAATACCTGGGTACTTAAAGTAACGTTATAAAAATTTGCTCAACTTTTCTTTTAAAAAGAATTGCTTAAGATGACTATTTTATTTAATTTTTTTGGAAAACATAGTTTGAGTTATTTCTAATATTATTTTATATTTTCTATTGCTTATACATATTTATACAATATCTTTTCTATTTTAAAAATATTCAGTTCCTTTTTGTTAGAACCTCATACAAATTGTCTTTGAACTGTAGAGGGCGCTATTATTTAAAATTTTATTTCCAATTCGAAAATATTACTGATATTCGAACATGGACGAGACCTAAAAGGAGATTTTGGATCCGATAAGTCGATAGAATAAAACCTGGAACGAATGGCTAAATCAGCAAGAGATAACACTTTGAATAAAAGACGGCCGCGAGGAAGACCACCAAAATAATGACGGGGAAGGTCTTTTAGGCCTATAATAAGCTGAAGAAGAAGAGTAATTTTCCGGCAAACTACTGATACTCATTTTTTATATCAATTTTATTTAGATATTAATATTTTCAAACAAATCTAACTTGTTAGTTACTTTATACAAATAAAATATTGATATGAAGCAAATAAACAATAAAAGAAATTTATGTTAAGTAATGGTACACTGTAGCGCCCCCTACATGACGTCATCACCATTTTTTAATATACGAAAAAAAGTTATTTTAATAGAAATAGACGTTTTTTTATCAAATTCAAACCAATTTCTTTAATAGAACTCAATATGAGATTATTCTTTATTGATACATTTTCATTTTTTTCAGACAGTTTACAGCAAGACGACATGGGTGGCAGTTCATCAAATGACGGTAAGTTAAATAAATACTTACCATAAAATTTTCCTGAAAATTTATATTAGTTAAAATGGCAATCTACCTAAAAACTGGATATTAGTTTTATGTCCAATATCAATCAATTTTGGATACTTGAGGAATGTACAACAATTAAGAAATGGGTGCTTCTAAGAATGAATTAAAAAATTTATTAACTTTATTTATTCGATATTTTTTAGGAATAAATATAATAATATACATTCATTAAATATTTATTGTTGAAATACTACATAAAAGTATCAAACAACTCAAGTGATCCTTTTTTATTTCCATAAATTACCAACAGATGTCGTTTTATAGTCTGCATCTGTTTCAAATGCTCCATATTGTCCCGGCTAATAAGTCGAGACACGAACCTGAATTACCTGAATCCTTTGAATTACCTCGAATTCAAAGGATTTAATAAAATTTGACAAAAATTCTAATATCATCTATTTTTATAAAAAAATATATATATTCTCAAGATTTAATAAAACTTTTAAAAGGTTATGCGTTTACTCAGAAGAAGTTGATTATTAAAACCATTTCGGATTTGTTTGTATTGACCGATTATCTGATGAGCTAGAGGAAATTTATAGTACTTTTTTCACTAGTTAAAACAAAGTATTCTATATATGTATATGACTACGTGTTAATTAAATTAAAAAATTATGGAATCGTTTCTAGTACACGTAGGAAACACTTCTCCAGATCATAAATTACTTCGAATATTTTTAGGCAAATAGATATATTATATTTTAAAAAGGATTGTTACAACAAATATGTCTTGCTCGTTTTGAAAGTCCATTTTAACGTATAATACAATTAACTTTACACTTTAAACGCACACCCAAAAGAAGACACTCACAGAAGAGTACTTCAACCGTGACCAAATGAACACGTTGGGTTTTGAAGATTACGCCATCTAGTGTTGTCAGAAAATTCAAAAAGTAATATTTTATAGAACCATTTTATTTGTTTTCTTGTAAAATTTATTTGAAGGTAATCAATCTAATATTTAAATTAAAATAGTTTATTTGAATAATTAAGATAAATCACTTCCAAAATAACTAAGAATAAGAACACAAGAGTTCCAAATAAATAATTTCAGAATTCACTTCATATTCCACTAAGTTTTAAAATACACTCCAATGGAAACACTTTGATAATTTATTTTAAGATTAAAAATCACAATATTTTCGTAAGCTAAAAACTTTAATCATCATTTTAATGCAGAGAATCAAACCATTTGTGCTTCTATTCACATCCTTTTAGATACTGACTCATCAACTTTTCATTTTATTCCATGTAACTTTTTCGAATAATCATTTTTATTGAATTATATGTATTGTTGTATGTATTTACTACTGACATACTATTTTTTGAAATGTATAATAAAGTTACCAAATGGTACGAATAAAAAGAAGGGTAAATAATGCAGAAAACATAAGATTCAAGAGGGTCCATTACATATGTGAAGTCTAATAGGATCATGCGCATTTGAAATACAATTTCTTCATAGATAAAATAAGAATTGCCAGAGGAAATCTCTTTATGTTGAGAGTTTGCTCTTGAAGCATTATTGTTCTCATGTTGGTAGCAAACGTCAATCATTTTAAGTGTATCGCAACTTCCAAATTTAAATATGTTATTATAGTGCAGATAAATAATTTATCATTTTAAATTTATTTCATAAAATATTTATAAACATCCATATTAATCTATTTGAATTAATTTTTCCAAATTACTATTACTCCCCTCATGAAAAAAATGAGAGAGAAATTTCGCTCTTACCAATTCCCTCGAATCTATCCATCTCATTCTACCAGGTCGGGAGTGACTATTCTTGTCTTGATCCGATCTTTTTGTTTATAATGATTGATAATAGATGATGAAGATTTGTATTATATTTTCTAGAATAATGATTTTAATGCATTTTAGTTGCTTCAAATTGATATTATGACACTCAAATTTACTATGTCAAAGTTGTTTTAATAGCACTAGTGCTTTTTTTATTATTAGTAAAGTGTGATCTCTATAAAGAAAATTCATCAATTTATTTGAAAAGTTACTTTGATACTGGAGTTTTTACTGTTAAATATTAACGAATTTTTACGAACATTATCCGACACTCCCAGATTACAGTTATGAATTTTTATATTTAAAAATACTGTTGCAAATCAACATTTTGTAATGAAATAGAAACATAAACATCATTGAAAACTAATGTAAGAATTTGTACTGGAGAAATCAAAAGCGATTACCAATAAAGTTTCTCTAAATTCAATGATCGGTTCAAAGAAATTAAAGTTTAACAAAATTGTGAAATCGTTACACTGGTTTTATTTAATTTATTCAAATACAATTATCTTCCATCGTATTCTATATTATGATCGATATATTTTATAAGTTACCTGCCTTTGAACCAACACACAGAGCAAAATGTATTTTACACAGATTCGATTTTTATGTTAATTGATTTAAAAATGCATAAAATTTTGTATAAAACACGGTCGATATACAGTATTAAAAACTAGTTTTAAAATCTTATCGACCTTGTTGTATATGTAACAATCATCTTTTGTTTCTTGCAATTATATATCGTACATATTTAGACGACTACTCAGGAAAAAAAGGAGAGCATATATTGGGCGTAAGGAAAATATATCCTCTCCATTTTTTCCTGAATAGTCGTCTAAATATGTGGTTTTTGTATGTAAACAACCGTTCATTAAAATAAGCACTTGAATACGACATCTAAATAATTTTTGTAAAAATCTGTTACGGAGGTCAAAATTAAATAGTAAAAAAACTCATAGGTGGAATTTTCTTAAAACTCTAGTGCTATAAAACATCTTTGACAAACAAAATATTAGTACGATAATATCAATATCCAGAAATATAAAATATATAAAAATTCTGCCTAATGTAATTGATTTTTTTAAATATCATAAAGGTAAAAAAAACTATGGAAAAAATAAAAAATGAAAAGGTTATCGTGAGTTTGTATATACCTAAATAAGAACACATTTATTTAAACAATTATAAAATAATCTAAAAAACCAGTAGTTTATTTACAAACTTTTAAATATATTATACTCACATAATAATTCTTATTATTCTATCTAAACAAATATGTCTTAAATCTTTTATTACATATAATTTACAATCTGTTGCCAGATTAACTTATATTTTTTATTTCTATTGACCAACTGTTATGCGCTCAATTTTTCATGCTATAATTGGTTTCTTTTTCATACAAAAATTCCTTTGGAGTATATAATGTAATGTAATAATTAGCATGGGCATTCCGTATAGAAAAGTAGCCTGTTTGTAACGCAAATTAGTTCTGTAACTTTTACTTTAGAGCACACGTGCTGTAATATTTCAAAATTTTAACGGATTTTAATCACCAATTTAATGAAATTGCATATTGTTGCCATAACCAAATTTATTATTTAAATATTTTAATTTGAAAATTTCGTTGTTATTGCACAGGTTGAAAAAACCCCTTTGAACGTTTATTATTATTTATCGATTAAATTGTGTTTTTTCAGAATTACACCAAAAAAACGTTCAATACACTTATGAAAGAGGTTATTAGCACTCATTTACCTATTTTTTCGATGCGCTCGTCAAAATACACGGTAAATTCGTGCTGTAATAACCTCTATTTCAACACTTGTATCGAAATATATGTACTATTACTGGTAGTACTTTCCCGTAGCATGGTCAGATAGAAGGCCTAAAATTAAAGTATCTCGAAGACAATTAATAAAACGCAGAAAACCGTATTTTAAGTTCAATGATGATTATTTATTTGTAATTTTTAATAGTAAAAGCAACAAAAAGTTTTTCAGAAATCAAAATTTTAGTATGTAAGAAGATATACAAAAGACAAAATAAGAAAATATAATGTGTTAAAATTATATATATATTACACGTATAATCTGGACAGTATTTCAATAAGAATTTAAAAATTTTCATGTTGTCATCGTATGATGATTAAGCCTATATGTCCATGTATCATTGGGACTAATATACTAAATTTTTGTTATTATAAGAAGGAATTTAAAGAAGATTCATAAAAAGAGTTAAACTCAATAACATCATTTATACAAATTATTATAGTACCCGCCTCATAGCCGATGTATTAATGCATCCGGCTGACTCTTCGGATAGGATTGGCTGAGTCCTTTTTCAACTGGTCTAGGTGCTATTAATTGACTAATAACACACTGAAAATAAATAGTCATGAAAAGTTTAAGCCCATTGGTTGAGGTTAAGACTCCCCATGGTCCTTACAGGAATTGAAAGGGAAATTTATTTTATTATATGTAGTACGCAATTAGTAATGAATAGCTTATAATTAAATAATTTTTTTGCAATCTTTTTTTTTATTCGAATTTCGCAATGATTTTTAGCACATAGCTTGAAAGTTGTGAAAAAAATTATAGTCTACAACCAAACTTGGTTCAATGCCAAAATTTAGAATCAAATTAAAGTACAAAAGTGAAATTTTTAAGCCAGGCGATCAAGATTATGTAAATTATTCCAATTTTATTTTTGTATCCTGCTCGGTAGAAAGTACTTCTTTATAACAATGCAAGAAAACTCGCCTTCGGCTCAAATTTGTTGTGCTTTTTTACATTAACCTGAGAATATTAAGAGTAATTAACGGTGGTTTATTGTCTGTTGATGAATAGGATTTCTCTTATCCTAAACGGTGAAGAACACAAATAGGATTTGCATTGTATGATATCAACTAATTTACAATAGTTTTAATTTTTGATCATTTTCATATAAAGGGTTTAAAGCTGTGATATCTTGTCTCACCCATAACGTTTTGTTTTTAAGTTTTTTGGTCTTTCAAATGTTTAAATGAGGTTAATAAAGCAACTCAGGGTGTAAGTCGTAAGAAGTAAAACAGTTAACCTCTTAAATTTAAATTTTCTTGTATTTTATTTGTTACTGAATATTTTTTTGGATAATTATAATTTTAATAAAAAGCTAATTTGTGTGTGAAAGAGAATAGGTTTTTGATACAATAACCTATAAAATATAGATTTTAAAAAGAAGTTTCAATGCATCCAGTTTAAAAAGGAATACTATTTTCAATAATTATTAACTTATTAATCACGATATTGAATAGTCAATTCATTGCACATAAGCGAAATATCAACTAGAAATGCCAAAAATCAATACCTTCAGATTTCCGCAAGTGTTTTGCCGTAGAAGTGTAGCAGCAGAGGAGATGAGATTTAATTTATTTACCCTTAAAATATATAAGGGTGACTTTGGGTGGTGCACATGCGCCGCAAAATTCCGATTCGGATAATGATGGTTTCGATTCGCTCTGTTTCAGAAGTGTTTCGGAAGCCGAGCAAAAATCTTTAATAATTTGTGTTACATCCGAGTGTTTATATGTGATCTATATTGTCTCTCTATTTAAAACTATTCCCGAAATGGATTTGACCACAGCGTACCGATACAATTCCAATATGATTGAGTACTACACCTGTAAGTTCCTCTAATTAGACTCTCTAGTGTTCGATCGAAATTGATTTATGTGTGATTTCGGGATAAAATTCCTAATAAAAATGGTTTCGGAATCCGTCTCAAAAGTGAACAAATTAAGCAAAATCTGAAAGAGATGAAATCGAGATGGTCGAAGTGTATCTAGTAAATAAAGTTGTATACCGAGTGGTAAATAAAAGAACGGGCCAATCAAAAGGCAGTGAATGTATATAAAGAGTTCTCTATTAGTGACCCTCCCCCCATGTTTCATAAAATATTGAAATATTACTTTTCTTTCTGTTATAACATAACAATAGTATTTTTTAAAAATAATATTATATTAACAAAAACAATTTTATCTGTAAAAATATAATATAAATACAAAATCTTTATATTTATTCGTACTTTGTGTGATATTGTTATAAAAGAAATTTCATTTTTTATCAAAAAAACGCATTAGATTTCATATTATAGAAACTGCTTAGAATTGTTATTCTATTATTAGTTTTACCAAAGAAATTAAATATTTTTAAATTATTTATAGATAACCCTTTTTCTGAAAAATAAATAGTGGTATATCGGGGTATAGATAAAATATAAATAATCGTTAAACATAAACAGATAAATTTCAAGAATTGACTATGAATATCATAATCGTAAATTTTTGAAATTGAATGTGATAATTATAATATTTATAGTTATTTCTTTACATTGTTGTTTTTAAATTTTAATGAAATATAACATTTCAATTGAAACAATAAACGAAAATGAATTTATTTTATTTTTCATTCTATAAATAAAATGTAAAGGAATTTATAATTAAAATTTTGTTTTCATTTTTAAATATTCATTAATATATACATATTAATAAAAATTAGCAATATGATTACATATATTTGTTCAATTAAAGGAACAGCTATAAAAGTACAAAATATATCTATTTATTTAATCTATAAGAGCTTTTATACAAAAAAATAGTTTTAGTTCTCAATACTTAATGTACAATACTATATTCATATTTAAAAAATTATTGATTAAATTTATATTATTGACTCATTTACATTCAACACAATTTTCATGTATTGGCCCTTACAAAGTTTCAAAATAATATAAGAAAGTAGAATGTGAAAAACGGAAATTATCAATTAAAATATTGGCATATTTGATATTTTATACAAAGCAAAAGTTCAAACAACTTAACATATTATATATTTGAAACTAAAAATTTTATGAATAAATAAGCAACTACGCAATCTCCATAAATAATGGAGGACAAAACTGATTTTACACAGGTGGTTTCAAAAGTTTTGTGCAATTCTCATTTTCAATACTTATGGGAAGTACCATAATTTAATAAAAAATTAATGTATGTTCGAAATCAATTATCACATTCGTTTTAGTTTTATAAATAACATTTTTGCACTCCCGTATCGAAACATACGCTTTTCGATATCCATTTGAGTTTCGTAATGTGTCATTTTATGGCACTCAGAGAAAATTTTGAATTTTTATTTCACTAGTGAAAAAAATGTCCTAAACTATCCAACAAATTTGTCTCAAAGTCAAAATTTGATCGCCATTGTTGCCCTTAAACTACACAAAATATTGCAATAGGTTCGTGCCGATATTTCAAATTAATTAATGTTTCCTGTTTTAAAATTTTAATATTTGCCGTTTCAACAGCTAGCTACATATAATTTGGCTATTTTTGTAAGATTTTTGGCACATTACGTAGATATTAGAGATAAATCCGGTAAACTGTAATGTAAGTAAATTATATTAATTGC
>JXOV01010230.1:4567-18321 GCA_001014945.1 Clogmia albipunctata | reverse complement strand
CTGTTGAATAATATATTATTTATTACTAACACAAAGAAATTTGTATAATTATTCTTCATTATTCAACCGCAAAATTTTGTACTATTCTTAGTAGCCTTAGAATGACTATCTATTTTGATATTTTTCATGTCTTTATAGTATCTCGTATCTATTAGAAAACTCATTTCATTCGTTTTCTAGAACTCTACTCGAGTTTAATTATGGTTCATTTTTCCCACACGTTGTTTAAATAACTATAAATATACACTAAACTACTTAATAAAAGAAAATTTTTCAAAAAAGAAAACACGATTTCCCGGTTCAGGTTAATTTGAATATTTCTACTATTTGCAAATTTAAATAAATTAAAATTTCAAAACATTTACTATTTATATTTCAAAATAGAATATACGCACAAATTTGCATAAAAACCGGTAAATTCGAAAAAGTGACCTCGAAAATATCACGCCGTATTTGAAGTTCAAGGCTTTAGTATGTTTGTTTTATGATGTTGAAAAATACTGTAGGTTAACAAACGGGGAAAACAAAGAAATATTGAAAAGTGAAATTAAAATGAAATGAAGCTTCGCGACAAACAAGTGTAAAATTCTAGTTCATAATTACGTGCAAATAATAAAACAAACAATACGTGATAATTCAATTTGCAAAAAAATAATCTTGTAAACAACTCCAAACAATAGATAAAATGAACAGTTAAACTGCAAAAACAATAACTCACTGGTCCAATGTAATGATCTCAGTATTCCTGGTATGGGTCTTGGCCAAACGCAGGGCTAAATCATTAGCCTCAGATCCTGAGTTGACAAAATAGCAGATCGACAAATTGCCGGGCATTTTTCTGGTGATCTTTTCGGCACAGTGGACCATTTCGTCGTGCAAGAATCTGTTGTTGGTGGACAGTACGGCCATTTGCTTGGACCCAGCCTCGACCACCTTTGGATGGCAGTGTCCCACTGGAATTAATTGTAATAAATAATCAAAACCGATTAGGCTCCTTATCAGTTGCCCATAAAAGGCGTTTCACATTTAATTAATAAAATATTGTGATCACGCCACGGCTTCACGACACGATCACAGGGTTGTAAGGCTATCAGAAATCATTCTGTCACATTCACTTAACATTACACACTGTTCTTTTAAACAAACTGTGACTATTGTTATTTATAGCGCAAATATGCCTATTCATGTTTTCACGTTTGATGATCGTCGCTTAAAATTTTTCACGATCAAAACTAATTTTTTACGATCAAGTTTTTCTCTCTCACACACGAAATTTCTCTTTTGTTTTGATTTTTTCCTACAATTTTATCTAAATCTACTCACCGTGGGCGACATTGTTGATACAATCCAGGTAACGGCTGCCTTCCTCATCGAACATGTACTGGCCCCGGCCTTGTACAATTTTCAGGGGATGCGATCGATAGAACAATTGGCACGATTTTCTGCAAATTGATTAGGATCGCTAGAATCGATTGGATAAGGATAACGGACCTTTGCAATGCGATCCCGTTATCCGACTCACCCAATGTGGCGATTCCTCAGCTTGATGGTCTCGCTTTTGGACATTTTCTGCTTGGTCTTGTCCATTGTTAGCGTCAAGGGGGGTAGTGATTCCGTCGATCACAAAGGGTAAAACTCAACTAAGAGTAAAAGAAGAAAAAACACTACACAAAACACACGAACAAAACGGTCAACTGAAACCGTTTAAAGTTCACACAGAACTGACTCGTCCAGAGTTTTAACGCTCACATTTATATATTAACAATATCACCAAGTTCGTCACAAAAACTTATCACTGGGAGCCCATTATTATTGCCGCCTATTATTATTGGGTGCTATTTTTTCCCAACTCGTGTAATAATAATTGCCAAACAGCTTTTCACAACTCGGGGGAATCTCTCGATTAAAGAGGATCAGTAGTACAATAAAGAACGCTCTAATCTTCAGTGACAACATCCATATCATCCATTTAATTCAAATTTAAATAATTTGGTGGCGTCTAATTCGCAATTCCGTAATCTAGAGGCGTCATGTGGACTGCCCAGTTCTCCATCTCTCTACTACGAGAGCGAGAAAAAAGGCGCGCGAATTGTTATCAGACAGAGTCTCGGAACAAAAATTTATGATCGATGATTAGATTTTATAGACACTGACCTCGATCATTTCTATTTGGTTACGACAATCTGCCAAATTTATTCTGGTTTTTCTGCTCGGAATTAATCTCCCAAAAAGTGGATGTTTTGGCGTTGAACTTTTATCACCAAATTGTCTGCTGGTTATCGTAGTGACGTCAAAGACCATTTTAAAAATAATCAAAATTGACCACGTGGGGTCGCCACTGCCCCGCCCCCTTTTTATTAGTACGCATTTTTACGCATTTCGCCATTTCATTTCCTTATGCCTTCGACGATCAAAACTCCAAAAATAAAACAACTTGTGGTTAGGTTTCAAATATTTTTGTTTATTTTTATTTTTCTTCTGTAATTTCATAATTCAAATTTGCCTTAACTTTTATAATTTGAGTTACTTAAATCGACAACTTGTTTATGTTTTAGGTGTGTGTTTAATTTTTTTGCTGGGTTTTCATTGTGTGATCTTTCTTGCTTTCACCTCTCTTTAACTCCTTCTCTCTTCTAGACATAATAATTATTACTAACTTTTATGCTGTAACCTTAAAATTATATTTATAAGTAAAATATAATCTAAAATTAGGTTAACATTCATCCATCGATCGCACACACACACAACACATGCTTATTTCAATCTAATTCAAGTGCTTTAATTAATTAAATATTTATAACTCTTATCGTTCACATCTCGCCATTCATGCACTCTGTTACTATTTACTGATTTTATTTAAATTTTTTTTCTCTTATTGTTACATTGTAAAGAAAATTTTCCATCCAACCTGTATTTGATTGTGTGATCGTCAAGTGAACAAAAAATGATCGCGCCTGAGAGTATACGTCAATGCGGTTTTGATTTCCAGTTTGCTCTACTATCAAGTCATCTGAGTGATATACGGGGATGAATGTGAGAGCGAGTGATAGAGAAAGGTTTTCCTTGAGAGACTGTAATCAAACAAACTGATTGATCAAGTGTTACTTGGTCAACAATGCGATAAATTTAAAATGTAACGCCAAGATCAGGGACTTTTTTGACTGGTGATAAATCCCCTGGAACAATATTGTACACAAAATAATCTACCTTTCGCAAAAACAAAAATACGGAAGAAAGGCGTCCTGATAAGATAACCACACATGTCTTTCTCTTTCCTTCTGTTTGTTCTCTAACCCTTTCTGCCCCGAACAATGTCTATTTTCGGCCTCTCCAAACAGATAAGAATGCTATCATTACAATTTTTGGCGAATAAACCTTGTGAGCAATCTATTATTTGCTGTTGACCCCCCGTAAGCCAGTTGGCAACTGATAATAACTACAAACAAACCGTCGTCGTCGTCGCGCATTCACAACTCGTCTGCGTGCCAATCCAACAATTTGCCATCCAGCCACTTTTTTTTCTCTTTCTTAAATTATTTACAAACAACAATTGTTATCGTCCTCCTTTTACAAGACACTTATATTTCAAATCATCGTCATCATGGCTTTCAGAATGTTTTCGGACTATTTGTGTGCTTTGATCAAAATAAATTGTACATTTTTCTAGAGCAAAACTATTTCAGAATCGGCACACATCTCGGTCATTCAAAATTCGCAATCAGAGCTTCTCAACAAATCACCATCTTTTACACACATGCACTCAATTTACACAACACGACAAAATATTCCGACTCAATTAAACGGGTGATGGAAAATGATGGGTCTTTTCTTAATTCGAAATCATTGCCTCTAGTCAAGTGCTTACAAGTATTATTTAATTAATCTATTGCTGCAATTTCTCTTGAATTCTCTACAAAAATTCACCTTCAATTTTTACAATTTAATTAAAACAAACACTTGAAGATGGCAATAACTCAAAGCTAAAACTAAAAAGTAATTATATCTCCTTCTCTTTCGAGTCCAATTTGTTACTAAAGAATATTAAAACAAAACTAAATCTTCCATAAAACTAAAATCGAGCTAAAAATTTCCTAAAAAATCAATCTAACTAAAAATAAATTTGAATAGAATTTAATAAAAAAATGTTCTAATAAAATATTCTTCTCATCAAAATCGACTATTTTTAATGCATTATTAAGGGGGGGGGATGAAATAAACCTTGATTTGAGAACACATGTGCGCTATTGCTAGCTTCATTAACCAGTCCATAATATACAATTATATTGATAATTGCAATAAAATTAATTATATATTTTTTTTACATAGAAATTACACAGCTTAATTCAAGTGACCACTTATCGACTACAATCAATAATTTATTGAAAAAAGCATTCCTTTTGTTACAAAAGTTTCGTTTCTGAAGATATATTGTGTCCGCCAATTCTTTCACGACCTGTCTGCGCGTGTGTGTGTGCTTCTCTATTTCTTCTCTCGCGTTCCTATTTGGCCAGAGAGCCAAGCGATTAAATTACACAAATTGGCGGCTTTAAACAAGAGACATTTTGGCGAAGAAGAACAAAACGGAAATTATTTACAAATCCTGCATCCTTTTCGTCGATCATATTAATAGTATTTATTATAGTTATTTTACTCTCTTTATTTTAAAATCTATTTACGGTTAAAACTTTCAAATATTCATCAACTTACATTCTTTGTCCTGTTTTCCACTTTTTATAATTTTCTACAATTTTTTTCTTGTTTAAAATTTAAATCTGCTTAAATCTTGTTACAATATAATATAATCCTCTTTTTCTCTAATCTCTTGCTATTGTATGTATATATATTTAATTGTAAATGTTAATTGAAAAATATTTTTAAAAATATATTCATTTATGTATATATATTCTCTCTCATCTCTTTATCTCTGTATGTTTGCATCTTTTTAATTAAATTTAATATAGAAATTGAACAACAAATCTGAGACACATAGTTCTATTTATATCTATCATATATTAATCTCAAAAATCATTTAACCTATTCAGCTTATACTTATTACGCTCCTACTTCTCTCTTAGTTAATAACTGTTAAAACAAACATTTAAGCTTTAATTAACCGTAATAATCTCTTATTTTTGTTGTTGCTCTTCCGATCTCTCTTTTTCCCTCAAATACAATTTCTGTATTTCTGCAACCAACAACTTAATCCCTACTAAAATTTAAACTTTGTCGCAATTCGAAAAATACTTAGGTCCTACACAAACACATATTTTTAAATACCTAGTCTATTATTAATTAAACAACGTTCTTGTCAGCTGCACTTACTTGCTCCAATCGATGTCATTTGGAATTGTTTTGGAGGGCGGCGTTGATCTGAGTCCACAAGTCTTTTTTGCACGATTTCGATCTGGAAAAATCAGACATACAAATTGAAATTTCATTAATAATTAAATAAAATAAAATCTAAATATGTTCTAAAGTAGACCATAATTCAATACTGTTTAATTATACAATAACCTCTCTAAATTTCTCATATTTATTTTTGGCCACAAAATAAAAACGCGTTGATCGATTGAAATCATTCTTTTAATTACAATCAACTTAGTTAATACTCGCATAATGTAATTTTTTAGATATTACTTAGATAAGGACAGAGACACAATGGATCTTCAGGTCAAAGTGAGGACCTGTAAAAATTTGTTCCCTCATAAATTTCAAAACTAACAATTATTATAAAACCCATCCATTTCCACAGTCTGAAAACCTTGAATTTCATTTTTATGATAATTTATTTACGAGAATTCGACGAAAAACGATCATTTAGGTAAGTTCTCTTTTTGAAATCAACAACCTCAATATCCAAACTGTAAGGTTCTGTCTGAAAACGAATTACAATCCTAATAAAAAAGGTCACTTTATTGCCATATTACAAGGACCTGTCCTTTCTAAAGAAAGGTATCCGTCTGATCACCACTCTCAACCTCCATAAAAAAGGATCACCATAAAATTGGTTTTTAGCAGTTTTATACTTTCTTCTTTCTCTCTCACGATAATCAAGAATCATCATTAAAAAGCTATACTTCAACTAATCCAAATATTTCTCTCTTCCCTTGCCTTTTAGTGGTCATAAATAGAAGAAGCGAATGAAATCCCTTATAAGTTTCTTCTCCGTTTCATATTTATGTTTCACTTTGCATTTCATTGCTGGTTGAAAATTGAAACATACTTGAATTTTACTTTAAAAATATCATTTTCAATTGAAATTATTTCAAATTAATATAGTAAATAGTTTAAACAAATCATGTTACAAGATTATTCAATGAGGAAACTGAGTGTTTTAAAAATAATATTAATTTAAAGAAAATCTACTTGAAACTAAATTTATTTCTAGAGAGAGACAAAATTGTTAAGAAGATCAACAATTACAAGGATTTAAGTTTCTTTTATTACAAAACCCTTTAAAAAGGATGGAAACAAACCAACACTGCTTTTAACCATTCAAAATTAAATAGTTGTTTTATCACCCATTCAAAGTTGTAAAGATTTAACGTTCTATTCACGGAAATTATAATGACTCTAAGATGACGAAATATTTCAGTAAAAATTGTCATTTTTCAGTTTTAATATCTACGCTGGTAAAATATTGAATAAATTAAAGTAAAATCATTCGTATAGATATGATCATATTGAATTTAAATAACTAAAAAATTAAGTTAAGTTATCACTCGTGTTATAAATATCTTCTTTCAATTAAGCTGTTTAAAAAATCTAAATTGTATATGAAGTTTATACCAAGTTTTTCCTTTCAATTTTTTTTAAATTTCGATGTAAATAATATGTAAATAAAATCTAATAATTTTAAAAAGGCCTTGTGTCCTACAAACAAGTAAAATTTGTGATCTCATTTTGGTAGAGGATTTATCTCCCAACTAATGTATATTATTTGCATGTTAATTTTAGCATAGTAAAATATTTAAAGTATATTATTTATAACATATTGACTGAAATTTTATTGAATATACTCGTATTGTTGTGTTCATATATAGAAGAAAAGTTTTCTTTACTTGATATAGAAGTTAATTTCTCTAAAAGTATTTACGTACTTTTAGGATTGAGAAAAAGATATGTTCGTAAATACTTTCAGAGAAATCAAAAGATTTAATATGATTGAAATAATAAGAAAACGCTTTTAAAAAAAAGTTTAAATAAGAAAATAATTAATTTTTTAAATTGTGACCCCAAAGCACTGAAATTTTTAATATTTTTGAATTAATGCCATTTTGTATTGTTTTGTTAATTTCTCCAAATTCAATAAACAGAACGTATTAATATTTATTACGATAAATCTACAATAAATTACGAAAAAACTAAGCCTATCAACAACAAAATAAAACATATATTAAAGGAGATTTTTTTTAAAAAAAAACAAACACAATTCAAAAGAGACTTAGTGCAAGTGCATAAAAATTTCATTTATACATTTGATGCGGTCAAAGTAAACTTTTGTTCACTCATAGCATCCATTCAAAATGAGTTTTTCTTCTCTAGTGAGACAAAAAACAAAAATTGTTACTTTGTCTCACGCTCACGTACTATACCAATAAAATAATGTACTGAGATTATTTTATTAAAATTTTTGACATTTTTCAAATCAAAGACACTAGATTACAAATGTATAAAATTATGTGTACTCTACGGGTTCAATTGAATTTTGTTCATTCGAATTTCTTGTCAACCTCAGCAAGCTTCGGTTAACAACTGAAATTCTCAGTGAACAAAATATCACTTTGAACCCTTAGTGTACAAATAACTATTTTTCTATAACGAACTAAAAATTCTAGTGAAATATACCAAAAAGAAAAATTACTAGAAACAAATTCCATCGAAAAGTGGCAAACATTACTAAACCTGAAAGCCTATTAATCAATCAGTTCCATGTAATCTAAACGGTATCATGTTATGTTATCGTAAAGTGGGTTCGTTTAACGGATAATCAAATTCTCATTGTTACCAGTTTTATCAAACTCATACAAGCCTTTGATTAGGTTGTTTAATCTTCTTTCAAAATAGGCCTACGCATCTAGCAAAATTAAATGCTTTTCAATTTCAGGCAACAAAAAACTATAAACCTTTGGATTTTAATTAAAAACTTATTTAACATTTAATTAAATAAACATATTTGGAGAGAATATATGAATAAATCAATTAAAATCCTTCAAACCAACAATTACCTTCTAATTGATTGTAACCAGTCTTTAAACTGCGTGTTTCCGTCCACTGAGATCTGGAATGCAGTTCTAGCTGCCAGGATGATACTCGAAAAGTCCTCATAGTCTGCAGTTGTTAGATGATAGAGCTTCTGGTGAATGCATTGGATATACCTACACAGAAAAGAATTTAATGAGTACTTTTTAATAAAGACGGAATGAAATTAGAAACAAAAAAAGTAATAATATAAAAAAATAAGTAATTTTCAAGAAAATTGTAGAATAAATAAATTGAATTAAAATTATATTTAAAATAAATAAAGTATAGAAAACCTTAAGATAACCAAACTTTTAAAAGAGGAGAAAGTACTAATTTCAAAAATTTAATAAACTTTGATTTAATATGGGAATGAATTTCATTAGTACTATATAAAAACATAAACCTCCTTAATGTAAAATATACATTGAAATAAAATGTTTTATTTTGAAAATGTCTAACTTTCCTATGAGTTTAATATATCAGAATGAAAGTTTCATTTCTAACAAATATATTTAACAGAAATTTCTTTATTTTTCTAGCAATAAGAAATATTACATAATGGTATATGGTTGAGATTTTTAAATATAAAGTATAACATTCTTAAATATATCAAAGAAAATCAGTTATAAAGCTAGATAATGAAAGAAGAAAAATATCTTTTCGATACAATTCTAAGTATTGATTAATGTAAATAATTTGTAATATATTTTTGAAAAGATAAAGGGCCAGACAGCTGATTAATGTAAAGATTTATTAATACATAATAAAATTTCTGGTTTTGATTCTTTTTATTTTAAAAATTTATAAACAAAAGACAAGTTGAATTCTCAATTGTAGAAGAAAATCTACTCAACAATCTCAATAATTTGTTTAAACAAACACGTATTGCACAAATGTCTCAATGAACGATTTTTCCAAATAATGAAGTAAACATAAAAAATTAAATAAAATTTGTACCAAATTGAAAAATGAACTGGGTTCTAATTCTTGTTCAAATGAATGAATGAAAAGTTTGGTCATATAAAAAATTTTTACAAAGATATCTTGCAAACTTCTATTATAGCACGATATATCTAAAATAAAAAATTCATTTTGTAATAATTTTCAAATAGTTTTAAGGTTTTTTATATTATAAATATAATCTAAACATTAGTCCAATCATTTTAATTGTGTTTAAATATTAAAATAGATAATCATATAAATAAAAAAAAACTTTCAAAAATTACATTGTTCTGTAATATAATTAAAATTCCTATTCTTCACAAAGTTTCATTATAAAATTTAAAAATTAAAGCATCGTCATAAAAAAGAAACAAGGCCAAATTTTTGTACAAATCTGTTAAAACTTCATTTAATCTTTTCTTAATTTCATACATTTTTGAATGTGTGATTGAAAATTCATAGTCCAATTTCAAATCAATCTTAGTAACCCACTTGCTTCATTCACAGAATTGACAATTTGTACACATTTGTTTACAACAAAATATCGTCTTAAAAGGTCATTTTAAATTTTCAAATTGAAATTTTGTCCTTAAAATACAATTGAAACAGGCTGCTGAAGATTGTCCTCACTAAAATAATGGCAGTTATCTAGTGAACCTTATTTAAATTTGAGTTAAACTTTGATTTAAAACTATTGATTTGTGTAATAGTATTTGTGCCTTGAAAAAATATAAATATAATTTCAGCAAAAAATTTGCCGTTTCTTCTTCATGGGGATGCTTTATTAGGTCCAAAACTTAATTGAATGCACAACCATAAAAGAAAAACTAATCAAAACATCAACTTACATCTGCTGACACTTGGTGACGAGGGGCGCTAGGGCTGATCTCAAGTGCTGCAGGACAAGAGCAGGATTGTTCCTGGCCAGATAATAGGCCGACTCTATTGCCACATCGTGCAGGACAAAGGGACTAACGATCGAGTTCACGGCACACATGCAAAACTGATGCAGATACTGAGTGCCCAGCTTCTTTGACACCCTCAACAGCCACTTCACGTCCTCTCCGTAGGGTGGGTCTCGAGCATACTTCGACTGTGGCCTGTCATCGTGCACTCTTCTTGAGAGTGTCTCCATAGCCAGCATTCCCACGTTGTAGGCCGCCAGCAAATACCTCAGCTGCGTCGAACTGAACTGATGCGGATGCCGTTGACGAACAGGTGGCGCTGGAGTCGGCGGCACAAACGGATACACGACACTGTGATGCGCTGGTCGGATGTTAGTAATATTTTGCTGAGGCATTGCAACGGCAGGATTCGGATAGTATTGTATCGCGTTTGGCGGCATTTGACCTCCATTGCCGTTCGTCATCACGTTCTGTGGAGGTGGCACGGCGTACGGCTTGCCATTGGCACCGCAGGGAATCGGCTGATAGTTCTGCGCTGGCATGGGCGGCATTTGGGCCAGTTGCTGAAACGTGGGCGGCACTCCAACCGGTTGGACAAAACCGTGCTGCTGGGGAGGTCCTGCCGGATGCTGACCACTCCCATTTGGCGGTGGATAGGGGAACTGCGGTGGTTGAGGCGATATGTACATCGGAATCTGGTTGTGACCAAAGTTAATATTATGATGGTGAGAGTAAATGTTCGGACAGGGAAAAGTATAACCATAGGGCGGAGAAATACCCATAGGTCCTATAGTAGCCACGCCCTGCTGATAGGGTTGGGGCGGGGCCGTAGTCACAACCACCTGCTGCCCCCCACTTGCACCATGAACCACTGCTGTAGGCGGAGGTTGCGGAATCACTTGTTGCTGCTGCTGCACTTGAGACACCTGTTGCTGCTGCTGTTGTTGCTGCTCCATCGACTGAACATCCATCAGTTGTCCGAAATTGACATTATGATCCAGATGAATGTCGTTCACATCGTGCTCCATTTCCCCTCCAGGGGTATTCCGAATATACAACTCATACCAATACCTCGCAACTTGAAATAGAACTTCCGGGTAAACTCCACCGCTCTTTGCAGCATTCTCCACAATGATGCAGGCTCGTTCCAGCATTTTGTCGCTCTGTTCTTTGCATTGAAGGATCGCCCTCTGAATTTCGTTTGGATTAAGGGCTGCTGCGTGTGGAAGAACGCTCAGAGCCAACTCTGCAGCTGGATAGATCATATTACTATCCCAACCCCTTGAAGCCCTATCAGCCATACCTGCCGCTTCGGGAGGCGTTAGGTGACTCTCCCACGTGTCAATCAAAAAGGAAATCGCCGGTGCACCAATCTCCATAGCCTGTCCTACGATCCAACACACATGAGATGAATAAGTTCTCGAAAGCCAGTTAGGACTAACACAATTGTGTAACCCTAGGGCATACAACCCTAACTGAAAGGCGCACATATGAAGAGCTCTATGCGGTCCGTGGTGATTCTGGCTAGTAGTTGCTTGGGTGAACAAGCTAGTCGAACTCGTACCACCCGCTTTCGTTAGGACAGTCTTTGCCAGTTCAAACATAAAATGAGCACTAGCTTCCGACGGTTGATTCGGAATTGATGGATAAGCCCGCTTTCCTTTATACCTTAGATCCTTGGGTCTTGTTCCAGTAGAGATTGAGCCTGAGTTTCCGTTACTTCCCGTATTATTAGTCGGTGTCGAGATAGACTGATTAATCATGGCTCCATTGGGCGATGATGCATTTTGAGCGGTCAAACTCATAGCTCCCATACAACTCTCCAATTCGGCACTTGTGCTACTCTGCGGTCTGCTATTCGACGAATATTCAGCCTGAAGCTGATCATTCTTCAAATGGGCCGCAGCCTCTTGTTCTTCCCTTCGAGACTGTTGCAGAGCCGTCCTTACTGGAGGATTGTTAGAATAATAGGCTGGTAGTAAAGGAGCCTTGAACAAGACGTGTATCTCTCGATCCAATAGTTTTTCCATAATTTTAGCCACTTTTCTTGGATCGTCTTTATAATGATACAGCAACGTTGATGCCAGTTCTCCTCTCTGTCTTCTGGTTCCTTCACAAAGTAAAGGATGTTCGGCTTCTGACACGTTTGTCTTTAGCCCTAAGGCTGCCACCGCCGCCTCAAAACCTAGGTTCTCATCCGTTGGCATCCTATAAGAATACTTATTTCGAGCGTCCTTGGTCGAGACTATGGGCACTGCCATCGCGTCAAAGATGTAGCTGGCCAACATGATCGGCAATAACGCTTCACCTCTTGACTTCAAGTTACAGTCTCTCAGCTGTTGAGCCTTCTCTCTAATCACCTTAAGCTCCATCTGGTCTAAAGGAATTTTCTTCAGCAGATACAAAAGATCAGTTTCCTGATTCGCCAACTTCACCTCTAGCGGCTTCGTACTCGCTGGAGGCCTTGGCATCTCCAAGCCAAAGAGACAAATCCTGAACGCCAAATGATGGTGTTCCGAGTTCTCCGCAAGAACTGTACATAGAAAGGCGCACTTTGACAGGGTAGCCGAGGCTAGGACGCTCATTTGATGCGAGATCGGGTTAATGTTCGACTTCTTACCTTTTCGCTTCGGCAGTAGCGGCAGTTCCACCATAAGATCCGGCGGATGGGCCAGCATTTCCTCGGCTAACCGAACTGCCAAGGTACACGCCTCCTTTCCATGTCCATGAGCATGCAGTCCCTCCGCTCTGGCGAACAGGATATCCCACGCGTCTTCCGTTGGCTTGAGGTTCGAAAATATCTCATTAGTCCCAGCTCCATTCACTTTCGGTGAAATCTTTGACGGCTTCGGCACAATGTTGGCGATTTCATCAGAACAGTTTAAACTCTCTTCACACAAGTTAGTGGTTTGCGGCACTTCCGGGGACTTAATTGTAACAACACTAGAATTAATTACACTGTTGGTGTCTGACACAGCGGTCATGTCTACGACGGCTCCTGCCTCGGCGCCCTCTTCCTCCAACAGCTGTGGCAGTTGGGTCTCTTCAGTCAATGTCACGTCCTCCCTTTGCTCGTCCTTAAATTCATAAAAGTCCAAATTGTCAAACGATTCCGAACTGGAGAAACTCTCCTGGTCTTTTGAGGACCGTCGCTTTGTGGGTTTTGCTTCCACTGTAGTGGTTTCCACGATTTCAGTCATTCCGTCAACAAGGACCATTTCTGAGATTATCCCCTCCTCCTTCTTCGTGACCGATGATGCTCCGTTTTCGTCTAGCGATGTGGATGAGGATGAGGGGGTGCTGAACGGTGAATTGGGTATGGCTTTGGAGCAGCTTGGCAATGAGTAGTCCTGCACCATTTCCTTTTTGTGTCCTTGAGTGTGTTTCCTTGGCCTTACCTTTTCTGTCGCATTTTCCGTGTTAGATTCCTCGTCACAGAAGCCCTCTGAACTCGCGGTCGATCTATTCCCGTCGTCACTTCTCCGAACAGTCTCCATCACTGCAAGGGCATTTGTGAGCTTTGTATTTGGCGACGAGGTTGCATTGATAACATCTTGTGGCAGTTTGATGACCCCTCCATTGCAGTTGAGTCCGTTCCTGAAAACGTTCATGCTATCCGCGCTACTGATACTACATACCAAAATCCGGTCCCTGTGCATCGCG